>ML103210.1:47194-234341 GCA_003697995.1 Taxidea taxus jeffersonii
TCTTTCCATAACTTAGCTATTGTGGACATTGCTGCTATAAACATTCGGGTACACGTGCCCCTTCGGATCACTACGTTTGTATCTTTAGGGTAAATACCCAGCAGTGCAATTGCTGGGTCATAAGGTAGCTCTATTTTCAATTTTTTGAGGAACCTCCATGCTGTTTTCCAGAGTGGTTGCACCAGCTTGCAGGGAAACACAAGTTTGATCAACAGAAGAAACAAAAGACTCTTCTGGCAGAGGAAGTAGATCCTGGGGGAAGTAGATCCTGGGCAGCAACTACTGCAGTGACAGCAGCTTTGTATTTTCTGGCAGATATTCTTGGGATGGAGCGAAAATAGCCTGGGAACTTGGCACAAGGGCAGAACAAGGGGCCTCTTGGCAGGAGGCCCATCGGAAAACATTCTAGAGGTGGAATTGAGGGAGACCTGGCAGCTGATCAGTATTAGGGGAGGAGAGAAGATACACATTATACCACATTTCTGGTTGTTATGTCTGGGTATATGGAAATGACTTTTAAGATAAGAAAAACTATTTCATGTTTAAGAGGAAAAGGAATTTGATTTGGGGCATCTCGACCTCAAGGCTGTGGCACAGTGGACAGGAGTTGGAAATGCAGGCTTAGTGCTTAGGAGCAAGACAGCTGGAGACAGAGAAGAGGGGTCCATGCAGGATGGGACATAGATGAAGTGGGGACCCTGCGAATTGCAGTGAAAGTACAAGGCACATGTGAGGGGAACACAGGCATGCAGAGCCTGGATCCAAAGTAGAGCCGGGAGGGGCGGGGGCACGGGCAGACACGATGGTAAGATCTGATGTGGCATAGCATATTAACCATAACAGCAAAGTGAAATTCATATGGATTGTTAGCGGCTTTTGAACTGAAGCTTTATTTCTAGAAACTTCACTGGATAGCATCAGCTATAAGTGAAAAATGCAAAAAGTATTAAATTTTCACAAAGAACATAACGACTAAGATTTACATATTTAACGTATGTCACAGGCTTAGACTGAAGCATAACGTGTTACTTGCTCTTACCCCTTCCATAGGAATTCACCATGAACAACTATTTTTCCGTTGGACCTGATGCTCTCATGGCTCTCAATTTTCATGCTCATCGTGAGAAGGCACCCTCTCTGTTTTCTAGCAGAATTCTTAATAAGGTGTGTTGGATAAAATAACATTTCCTGCTTATCACCGAAGGTACAGTAAAAATCAATAGTTTAATTCTATCTAGCATTCTTTCAAGTAGATTCAGATAGAACTGACTTATAGAAGCATGTACCTCCTCTGTTTTGTATAAGACTGTCAAATTAGATCCTGAAATGTATTTTCGCAAAGTGTTTTAGAACTCTGACAAACTTTTTATAATTCAGAAAATGTTTTTTGGGTTTTTTTTTAAAGATTTTATTTATTTATTTGACAGACAGAGATCACAAGCAGGCAGAGAGAGAGGAAGGGAAACAGGTTCCCCGCTGAACAGAGAACCCGATGTGGGGCTCGATCCCAGGACCCTGAGACCATGACCCGAGCCGAAGGCAGAGGCTCTAACCCACTGAGCCACCCAGGCGCCCCCAGAGAATGTTTAACAGCACATTTTGTTTAGGTGGCAATGCTTATCTTACTAAAACTAAAAAGATTAAAACTAGAAAGATTTTAGGCAGGAGAAAGTTTTGGTGAAGTCATTAGTGGAAAAAAAAGATTCCTTTAGCTTCAAAAAACTCCAAAATGCAGATGAAGTAAGAAAAGGAGCAGTTTGTTTACCATGGCTTTTAACTATGTTCATGACTCTGATTTCTAGTACAGGTGATTTCCTTTGGTGGAAGTTTGATTTTGAGTGTTGTGTTTGTTTTTTTTTAAGATCTTATTCATTTGAGGGCGCCTGGGTGGCTCAGTTGGTTAAGCAACTGCCTTCAGCTCAGGTCATGATCCTGGAGTCCCGGGATCGAGTCCCACATTGGGCTCCTAGCTCTGCGGAGAGTGTGCTTCTCCCTCTGACCTTCTACCCTCTCATGCTCTCTATCAAATAAATAAAATCTTAAAAAAAAAAAAAATCTTACTCATTAGAGAGAGAGCACAAGCTGGGGGAGAGGCAGAGAGAGGGGGAGGAACAGACTCCCGGCTAAGCAGGGAACCCAACTCAGGACTTGATCCCAGGATCCTAGGATCATGATCTAAGCCGAAGGCAGACGCTTAACCATCTGAGCCACCTAGGCATCCCTGGGATTTTTTTTTTTTTTAATGACTTTTGGTAATTGAGCAACAGCTGTGAAAATTAAATGCAAAACAGTTTTTCTCCTGGTTTTATTTCATAGATGGATGGATGGATATATATATATAGAGAGAGAGAGAGAGAGAGAGAAAGACTTTTTTTTTTAAGGTTTTATTTACTTATTTGACAGAGACACAGGGAGAAAGGGAACAAAAGCAGGGGGAGTGGGAGAGGGTGAAGGAGGCTTCCTGCGGAGCAGGGAGCCTGATGCAGGGCTTGATCTCAGGACCCTGGGATCATGACCTGAGCTGAAGGCAAACACTTAACTGACTTAAGCCACCCAGGTGCCCCTTTTTTACAGATATTTTAAATTAGCAGTCAGCTCTTATTAATATAGTTACTAAGGCAGGAAGTGCTGCTATTTGTGTGATTAGTAATTAGCATCTCAGTGCTTCCATCAACCTTTCTATACTCAAAAGTGATTATAAAATGTTCACCAGATTGATCTGTATTCCTTTAAGTAATCCAAAGTATTAGGAAAAGGTAGACTTTTCTAAGTTTAGTATAGTATTTCTTTATAAAATGCAACTTTTTGGATAAACTGGGAGAATACACCATTTAGGCACGAAGCACTCCTATCTCACATTCCCCCTGAAAAATGGGCTAATTCAGCTCAAAACTATTAGTGCCCATTCTTCCCACGAGAATCTGGTCCACTCTAAGGAAACGCAGCTCAACAGTCATGTCAGGAAACTTTGCTAACAGTGTCTTTGTCTTGCTGCCAGAGCTGCTTAGGTTGCTTTAATATCCCTGTCCATTTCTGTCCATTTCTCATAGGCTGTTTACTTATTCTATGGAACCAAAGACTGTTTGGTGCAAGAATGTAAAGATTTGAATAAAAAAGTTGAGGTAAGCTTTTAAAGTTTTAGGTGATCTCTGGATTATCAACTTTTTTTTAACAAAAATGCTGAATTTTTTGTTAACATATTGTGTTGACATACATGGAGTATTTATTGTGTGCCAGGGAGTTTATTAAGTGCTTTCTACACATTGCCCCCCTAAATCGTCACCACCACCCTGTAAGGCAGGTACTGTTACATTCCCATCCTGCAGAGGAGAAAACTGTGGAATTAAGTTATTGGCCCAAATTTACACATAACCAGGATTTGAGCCCAGGTTCATCCACCTCCAGTCTGTTTAACTGATGCTGAACAGCTTCCTTTCATACTTGATGGCACACGAGAAGCAGTCTCATACAGTACCTAACTCGTCAGGGACTCTAGAGGAAGTTTAAACACAGAGTGTAATTTCTGTTATGGCTGTGAGGTCTTTTAACTCTTACGTACTAAAGCAGAGTGAAGATATAGGAGCAGTAAAAGTAAGATACTAACGAGTGCCTATTGCTGCAGTATCCGAGATGACAGAGTCTTGCGCATAGTCCTTGCTTGCTTCCAGACGAATCTGTAATGGGTGACTGCACAAAGACATCAATACAGAGAAACCTAGAACTGGTAAATTAAGTCAGAGGGAAAGAGCCAGGCAGACAGCTTGGGAAAAGAGAGAACAATGAGCAGGGAGTATGAGGAGCTTGAGGATATGTAGGCCAGGAAGGGCTGTGGCTGGCAGGCTAACACCGAGCTCACAGACTCTGCAGCCGAGGCACAGGATGAACAGCAAGGTTTGCCATAAAAACAGTTCCCTTCCGCTTTATCATATTTCCTTTGTCCTGGGCTCTGATAGCATTGGTAGAGTGAAGCAAACATGGTGTAACCCTTTATTGTTGTGTGTGTCTGATATTTTATTTATATAAAAATTATTTGTGAAGCCAACTACCAAATGCCAGGCACCATCTTAGGCGCTGGAGGTGCCGTGATAAACCCCTGGCTCTCACTGAGTTTATGGCACAGTGAGAAGACACTGAAGCCACATTGCAGTACGGTATGAGGGGAGACGTGGTAAGGAAGGTATTCCGTCTTAGCAGAATAAGTAAGAGCAATGCATAGCCCAGGGGCTGGGGAAACTATCTAGGGAAAGTAACTGTCACCAGTCTCTCTGAAAGACATGACAAGGTAGAATCTGAAAATTCAATAAGAAATAGCTAAGTGCAAAAGGAGGTGAAAATTGTTCTAGGCTGGGTGACCCTCTTGGGTCCCCTTCTTCTTTGGGAGTTTTTCTACTCTATCATTCAATAAACTTTACTGTCGTCCAGCAAACGTTGCTTTGCTGCTCCATCCCCAAAAAAGAGAATCGAGAATTGTTCTCGGCTGAGAAGAGCATGTACAGCAACCTAGAAGTAAGAGAGAACACGGTGTATTTGCGTGAGTTCAAGTTGGAGGATAGCTTGCGGGAGGGAAAGTGGCAAGAGCTGAGGCCAAATCTCTAAGGGGCCGTATTGGCCTATAAAATGGGATTTCATCCTGAGCCACGAGTCAAGCACCGAAGGGCTGTCATCAGGGGATGGCATATCTGCATTTTGTAAGCGCCCATTGCACCGCTCTGTGATGAGCCCGTACGAACACGTTAGGGAAGAGTTGAGGCTGTCTTGGACAGGGTGTGATGGGGACGGGACAGTAGGTACCTAGAAGTGGAGGGTAAAGGTGAACAAGGCAAAGATGACCCCCAGCTTTCTGGCTTAGGCACCTGAGGCTGGGGATGCTCTTCCCTGGAAGTCCGTAGAGGCTGCAGAGAAGATGCTCCCCGTCAGCTCAGCGCTATGCGTAGGAGTTTCAGGGACTGCGGTCGGTAGGAAGTGTTTGGTAGGCAGCAGATCACACAGATTCGGCCCGGGTCCTCTCCCGGACCAGCAGCCTAGAGCTGTCAGCGCTGAGGCGGCAGGTAACGATGTGGCAGTGCCTGAGTTTTTCCTGCAGAGGCTGCAGCCTGAGGAAAACAAAGAGCTCAGGACATGGCATGAGGCAGGAGCGGGGGCTCCCGGTAGTGACTGAGAAGGAGCACCCAGGAAGGAGAGTCCAGCTCCCAGAAGCCGAGGAAGGGAGTAGTGCAGGAAAAGAGTGCCAGGTGCTACTGGAACAGCATACTAGAAAAGATTGGGAGAAGATACTGAGATTTAACAAAAACTGTGCCATTTTACCTTGGTTAAAAAAAAAAAGCTATAATTAACATATTACAATCACTGAACAGGAAGGCAGATTCCTTGGGGGCGGTGGGTGGGCAGTAGTCTCTTACGCGCGCGTCTCCCATCCTGCGTGGATGGACATGGACGTGAATCCTGAGTGGCTGTGTCTGGAAATCGCGTGCCTCGTGGTAACTAACTGCTCGGATTTCTTTAAAGCTAGAGCTGGACGGCGAGCGAGTCGAACTGCCCAACCTAGAAGGTATTATAGTTCTCAACATCGGATACTGGGGCGGTGGCTGCAGACTGTGGGAAGGGATGGGAGACGAGACTTACCCTCTGGCCAGGTGGGTACACTTGTGGTCACTTTTGGCATGTCGTGTTTCCTTTAAAGCAGCTTCTCCCTTGTTCTCTGTAGACTGTTCATATTTTCTCTTCACAGTTTTCTCTTTTGCATAGCTCATTAATACGAATATTTAATCAGTTGATTGTCCACCTTGGTGAAAACATAGTTGTCCTCACGGGCTGATTTTCCTTCATTTCCTCATGTTGTCCATGTTTCCTTTTCCCACCCGTAGGCATGACGACGGTTTGCTGGAGGTCGTTGGCGTGTACGGCTCTTTCCACTGTGCTCAGATCCAAGTGAAGTTGGCAAACCCTTTTCGAATAGGGCAGGCACATACAGTGCGGGTAGGTGAGATGTTGCTCTGTGGTTCATACATACAGAGACTACTTGTCCGAGTCCATTCCTAAGCCACTGATCTGTAGAAGATCGATCTGCCCGCTACAGCTTCCCTTGAACAGTGCTTTACAGGCCACACTGTGGCTCTGCCTCCACCGAGGCCTGGGAGTAACGGAGAGGGGTGGGGGGGTGTGCCGGTGGTGGAGAGACAGGAGCTGTGGAAGAAACAATCTCTTAAACAATTGATGAGGAATCTGAATAGGTTCAGATTAGTTTTCTAAGAACTAACATTAAGGGACTGTGGATAATAATACTTAGGAAGACCTTTCCAAACTTTGGGGGACTGACTTTGTTCTAATTATCTGTTCCCTAAAACCAGTTGATTTTGAAGTGCTCCATGATGCCAATGCAGGTGGATGGGGAGCCGTGGGCCCAGGGGCCCTGCACAGTCACCATAACTCACAAGACGCACGCACTGATGTTGTATTTCTCTGGAGAGCAGACGGATGAGGACATCTCCAGTAATTCAGATCAAGAGGACGTAAAGGAAACTGAGTTGACGGATGAGGAAATGCAAGTTTAGAGTAAAATCCTCACACGCAAGCAGATACGTGGTCGTCCAAAAGTTAGAAATTCCCTATCAGCTGTTCAGTCTGAATTTCACCAGTAGCGTGATGGGGATACATTAATGTAAATAGCATTCCAGAAACAGCCAAATTTCCGGTTGTTTACAGACACCCGTTCCTTTTTCAGGAAAACACCCCAGTCGTATTATACTAACTTTAAAAAGTCACAGAAAGTTAGTTACTCGAAGGTGAGGTGTTTTTCGGGGCTTTTTGTTTGAGAGTGGGACTCGCTCTGAGCCATGCCCCCTCATTCCTTATTCTTGAATACACATCAGTGGACACATTACACATCCAGCAAGATGTAGGTGGAACAATCATTGCCATCTTAATTCTTAAGTGGTGACACAATAACATTTTAAAAATGAACCTGCTTTTTTGAAAGGAGATGATTTGTCCAACCAGCACAGGTAATGCGGGCCTTCCTCCTGCAGCTTGTCTCTGATGACTTTCTGCAGCCCGGCAGAGCAGATCCCTGAGGATCTATTTCTAGAAAACCTACAAGGAGAAATGTTAAAGAAAGACAATACTTAAATTTTTTGTTATAATTTTTATTTTGAGAGCATTTTCAGATCCCCAGATGTTGCTTGCTTAACCCTGTTAATGACCACATTGAGCTGGAATTCAGCATCTCGTTTATGACCCCGTGTAGACAGAAGATAACCACATAGGTGAATTGGTAAAGATTAACATTGAGAGCACTTTGGATTGAAAGTTAGGGTTTTCAAGCTGGATGGTTGACCAGTTTCTCCTGAGTAAAAGACAGTATCAACAATTCAAAAAAAGTACTGCAGAAAATTTATTAGTCATAGTAATTGCTCAAAAACTTCTAAAATTTCAGTGGTCTTGTAGTAGTTTGAAGTAATTGCTCAAAAACTTCTAAAATTTCAGTGGTCTTGTAGTATTTTGAAGTACAATAGTCTTTTGTATCCAAAGTACTAAGAATCAGCGGACAGAATCCTGTGCTAAAATGCTTTTATCATATTTATTTTAAAATGAGAGAGATATTTTTTTATTTATTTATTTTCTTCATTGTGGTATACTTGTGTTTAGTGTTTACAATATATGGCTTTATTTAATAAATTTATCACATAAATTCAGCTAGTCACAATCAGAAATGTAGCCTGTTGACTAATTAAAACCCGTAATTTAATTCTCCTGACATATATATCATCTAGGTATCTTCATTCTTCAGAAATATTACTCAATATTTTTTTAAAAGAGGGGAATGAAAGCACTGGGAAACAACTTTTGCATAACTAAAAGTTTCATTTCATTCATCTGACTGACCCTCATTTGCCAAGAACTTACTGAAGGGCTGGTCTCATGGTTTCCCCACTAGAGGGCGCTCTTCCAGTGTCAGCGGGCCTTCTCCCTCAGACCAATGAGGCAGACCCACTGGGCCTCCAGCCTGGTGTTTTCCTAACAAATTGCCCATTTTGTGGGCTGCGTTCTCTTTCATGACGTTAGTCTCTGATAGAATGCATCCTCCAAAACAACATTAGCTTCCTTTAAGGATCTGTTTATGGCAATTCAGGGGTGACAGATCCATTAACTTAAATTTTAGTCACTGTCAGGCTGAGGCCACGTTTTAAAGGAAAAACTTAATAGTGATACAGTAGTCAGTGCATTATATGTATAAAATACTTCTTTTCTGCTTAAATTAACCTCTTCCATTTCCTAAGAGGAGATGCTTAATTCTAGTATTGAAAGATTTTGTGAACAAATCTATTTCACCTTTTTCATACACCTTCATCAAGGTTGATGAAGGGGGAGTCTTACAGATTTTCATTTATGGACTGATCATGTTTTATGTATAATGAATTTGATTCCTTAACTCATGGTCAGCATTGTTACAGATGTCACATTTTATAAATATACTGTTAAATTCACTTTGCTTTAGGCTGTAATTTCCTGTAATATAATTCCATAGTGCTAATTGTAGAATCAAAGTAGATGGTTTGGGATATCAGCATTAAAATGATCAAAATAATTGGGTTTTGTTGTTAAAACTATACTCTAACCATTATGTTACATTGGATTTAGAACAGGTCTATATAACACCCTCATATTTAAACAAATTGTTTTTTTAATTTTCATAACCCAGTGAGGTTTCCAACCCCCCCCCCCCATTCACTCTTCATGAAGGTTCTTCTGTTGCCTTATTCAGTCATTCAGGCTTAGTTTTCATTCAGGAAAGTTATTTCTGAATGCCATATCATAAAACACCATTTTAGCAAAGTCCATTTACTTTTTATTCACATGTACCCAGTGTTTTAAATAAACCATTAGGCATAGGCCTAAGGTCAGTTTACAAGGCTCACATTTGCAAGTTACACATTAGAGTAGCGATGTCAACAGCACCAGGCATTCTGTACTTTGCAAAAATAATTTGCCATAATATTTTCCTGTTCCATTTTAAATCGTCTTGACTTAAATTCTACATTCTCAGGAAGAAATATATATGAAATAAAGCATATCTTCATGTCTGTCTTTAGATTGCTGTCATCCTTTGCTGTCCTGGTGCATTTCTAACTCCTCCAGCTTAGCGGCCTAAACACTGAGTACCCGGCAGCTTGTATGGATCCCATACGTAGATGATGATAAATTGAGTGCTTTGTTATGTTCAGTAGAAATCAGACTGACTTGGGTTTTAAAATACAGGTTGTCCGATAGTGAGATTATAAGATCTTAAAAGAGGGGCGCCTGGGTGGCTCAGTGGGTTAAAGCCTCTGCCTTCGGCTCGGGTCATGATCTCAGAGTCCTGGGATAGAGCCCCACATCGGGCTCTCTGCTCAGCAGGGAGCCTGCTTCCTCCTCTCTCTCTGCCTGCCTCTCTGCCTACTTGTGATCTCTGTCTGTCAAATAAATAAATAAAATCTTTAAAAAAAAAAACAAGATCTTAAAAGAGTGTTAGGTTTCCTGCAACAATTAGCTGTGAATCCTTAATGTAGCTAATGTTCATAAAAATTTTATAGTCAGAATTTTTATTTTTGTAGGGTATGTCAAAACATGTAGTATTTGCTTTTTGCAATACATTTGCCTACTTAGAGTTGTAAAATATTCTGTGACTCAGAAATTGTCAAGTCCTTTTTGTGTTGTAAAAATGAATACTACCAGCATGTCAAAAGAAAAATGGTTTGTGTTTGTAATATAAAGCAAAATTGTATTTACTGTATATTATGGCATTTTAAATTTGCACTAACTAGAAAACTTTAAAGGTTATATTAATTTACAGATTCATGTGGATCCGAATACATAATTTTTACTTGTTCGGCCAAAAGGGTCAATAGAATAGGTGATAGTTTTGTGTGTTTTTTTTCCCCTGAAATTATAATATTGAAGCAAGAACCAGCACTTTCTATTCGGAATTCTGTTTAACTCTTCCTAATTTGGAACAATAGAATATAAGTAGATTTATTTTTGAAAATACCTAGGAATTTAAAAAGAGAAAAGAATAGTGTTACTCTGTCCCAGTGTGAGTGAATGAAGGTATGTTCTCAGTGATAAGACGGAAGCAGCGGTTTGGGTTTTGCTTTGAAAATCTGCCCCTGCCTTTCTCAGATTTTTCCCTTTAAGGCCTGTCTCCTGTTTCTCAAAGTGTGATCCACACGTTGTCTGCAGTACCAGAATTCCCCGGGGGCCCCGAAGCCCGCCCCTGACCTGAGGCATCAGTGTCTCCAGCAGTGGGACAGAGGGAGACGGCAGTTTTACTCAGGGGCACCTTGGGTGCTTGCGCAACAGGCTGCGTTTCTGGAGCAGCTGGTCTGCACCTCCTGTGCTCACCCAGGGCTTTTGCTGGATGGATACCTTGCAGAAAAATGGAATGAACTGGATGTTCTTAAAATTGTTTCTCCTTCACTCCGCTGAGTTCTAACTCCCAAATCATTCTTCTAAAGGAATTCTGTGAACAGTTCATTCCTGTCCTCCAAATTCCTGGATCCATCTAAACTCGATTACATAAAAATTGGTAGCTTTGGTTCCTTCCGTGGAAACAGCTTTTGGACTGTGAGCCATGGAGTCTCAGAACAAGCAGTGCGGGGGGCCAGTGGAGTGGACCCCCAGGGGCTCCTGCTTTCTCACTTCGCTGGGACGCAGACAAGATCGCAGTAGATCAAATTCTTCCTCTTTTTGGAAAAAAAAAGAAGGATTCCACTATTTTTTAAGGGTTTGGAAGCCACTCTTCTAATGACTCGTCACCTGGTTCATTTTCTGCTGATTTGTACACATTCAGAAACCGTGTTTTTTGGTGAAAAATACTTTGGAGGTCTCTGTTGCTGCTTGGAATATGACCATTTGGCTATTTCTCAAGGCTTAAAGCCACTTTCTTGAATAGTAAAGCACTGGCTTAACCTCTGTTCCTCCTGTTTCTAATTTTAGTGTAGAAATGGTCCTGAGTATTTAATTTTAGTTTTGTAAATGCACACACGCACGCACGCATAAACATTCACCCTGCAAACCCTTGGCCCTGACTGTAGTTGGTTCATGAGGCTTGCAGGTATCAAAAAGGTACATTCCAAGGACCTGTAAAAAGAATCCAAAAATGCCCCTCATACAGAAGTTCACAAAACATAAATGACTGAACTTGGTCACCTGCAGAAACAGCTGAAGAAAGTCACCTAGAAGCTGCAGATAAACGTGCAGATAAACCTAGACGCTTCCCCAGTCTCTGCTGCTCACTTCCTGGGCTGCCTCACCACTAAGGGGAAGCGTCCACGCAGAATGCACTGCACAAGATAACCCACAGGAAATTTCCCCTGTGTGATGCTTTTCGGTGACCAATGTGGAAAGCTGGAAAGGAGAACTGGGAGGTAAGGTTGCGGCCCTTGTTCCCCTCCCACCGTCCAGGCAACAGGGCATCTGTCACACACGCGGACTATGCCATGTGAGAACATTCCTGCCGGAAGGGCAGCCAAACTGTAGTCAGGGACAGTGGCTCATCAGAACACTGGATTTCATTCCTCTGGTTCTGGGCTCTGGCAGCAGTCTTTCTCTGGAATTTGGTCTACTTGAATGAGCCCCACAGACAATGGGCACTCTGATTCGTAATTCTATCTAATTCACGTTTAGAGCAGCCTGGATCCTTGGTCCTGATCTCTCGGCAGGTGAGCTGGCTGAGCTGGCTCTCCGAGCCCACAGTGTCAACACTGGATGGCTCCCCCTACGCCCCAGCTGGCTTTTGCACACACACCCGCCTGCTGGCCACAGCGCCGGGTACCTACTGCTTAAGTACCCTGTGTTACTTGCTTTGTTGTGTTCGCTCTGTATCATGGCCGATGCCTACAGAAAAATGTGAATTAAAGCATTTGATACGTTGGAAACGTTTGCTTGTTTTTAAATAAAATTTAAAGTGCAGCACTCCAAAAACCATGATCCTGTGTTGTTTTTTGACACAACAGTGAGAAAATAAGCAGCTTTAGGTTAGTTTCACAGATGATGGACCTTGGTCTACAGCAACACTGTGTGGGAAGCTCTGGGTCAGGTGCTTGTGGACAGAATAGACGATTCCTACCACATGGTTTTGGTAGCCTGGGGCAAAGTATACAAACCGGACTGCACATTGATTCTTGTCATCTTTACCCAGAAGTCCATTTTTACTAATTTTCTGAAATAACTTCAAATTCACTGTTCACTTGCCTACTTTTTATTTTAAACAGACTGCCAAACCTAGCATACCTTTCTTGATCAGTTTAAACATGAATTACCCCGCTTGGCAGTGACACCCACTCACGTTCACGAGGAAGACTCTGATAACCGAAGAGCCCCAGACAGGCCCATGTTTTGACTTCTTAGCAGTTTTAACACATTTATTGGCCCTTTGGTTGCTCTGCTAGATGTTTCTTCACTTTCATCTCATTATAATCTGCAGGGCTGTGAGTAAACCTTATCCAGTCCATATTACAGATTGGTAACTCAGAGCTAGATGATGCCAGGTCCTCGTCCGCACTGCTTTCTCACCATCGACACCCCCCCCCCACCACCAGTGTACCATACAGAAAGCAGTGTGAGGTGTGGACAGGCACCTCATGGGGCTGGGCACTGGGAATGCTAGGGTTAAGCCCCAAAGGGGCTCCCCACACAAGGAAATTGGTCACTTGCATATTAAAGATAAATTACTTGTAAAAGGAGTTTCGAGATTTTGATTAGATGAAAGCGTTACACATTGGCCATAAGAATTTTTTTCGGTAGGGTTTTGGAACTAGGAAATAGAAACAGCATTAATTAGTCTGAGAAAGCTGTGTATGCTCAGAACCCTTGAGGGCAGAGAGCTTACCTTGTTCATCTCTGCATTCAAATAAACGAGTATGTACACATCTTTTGTGAAGATTCTGTTCTATATGTTCTAGAACACTTACCCTACAGGACATTACTCTCAGCCTCCAATTCCCAGCATAGTCTTCAAACAAATGAAGTCGCTAGGGCACAACCCTAGGGCAGCCCAGGCAAACAGCACGCCTATGCGTATCTCACGCCCCATTCCCTGGGAAGTGCCCCCAACCAAAGACCATGTAATCTTTCACCCCCTTGTGGCTGATTGGACCTGGGGAGCCCACCAGGTGACCAGTAACCAGATTCTCTTTGGGGCTTTGTTTTCATGTACCTTCTAAATCCATACAACTCAAAGCGTGGCCCACGAATTGTTTGCTCCCAATCCACCCAGAAGAAACTAAGAGTTTAGACATTTTTATGGCTTATTTTGACAGTTAATTATTGAATCTAATAATAATAAAGTGTGGCTTGTATTTTATATGTCTTTTTCATGTCATTTTTCTCTGTTTTCTAAAAATACCAATACATGATGTATTGGAAATTTTTAAAAACTAGGACAACAGGGGCGCCTGGGTGGCTCAGTGGGTTAAAGCCTCTGCCTTCTGCTCAGGTCATGATCTCAGGGTCCTGGGATCAAGCCCTGCATCGGGCTCTCTGCTTGGCGGGGAGCCTGCTTCCCCCTCTCTCTCTCTGCCTACTTGTGATCTCTCTCTCTGTGTCAAATAAAATCTTTAAAAAAATAGGGACGCCTGGGTGGCTCAGTTGGTTAAGCGGCTGCCTTCGGCTCAGGTCGAGATCCCAGCGTCCTGGGATCGAGTTCCGCATCAGGCTCCTTGCTCAGCAGTGAGCCTGCTTCTCCCTCTGCCTCTGCCTGCCACTCTGTCTGCCTGTGCTCGCTCCTGTGCTCTCTGACAAATAAATAAATAAAATCTTTAAAAAAAAAATCTTTAAAAAAATAAATAAAATAAAAATAAAATACTTATAAAAAAAAAAAAACTAGAACAACAACAACAAAAACACCTGCCTGGTCTACCACAGTGAGTTTTAAGAAACCTTGCTTTAAATCCTTACTGCCTTTGGGGGAGGAGGGGGGGCCAGTTGCAGTGAGTTTCCTTATAAATAAGCTCTGACTGAAATATTGCAGGAGGCTTGCTTTAATTTGATGATAGGAGCAGTGACCTTTGGTGTCCTACCAAAGCTTGTGACCATGATTCAGGTAATGACAATGGACTCTGAACCAAGGAAACAGATTACTGGAGGAAGGGGGAGAGAGGACCAATAAGGACTTGTCAACTGTATTTCAAATAAAAAACAAACACCAGTAAGAACCTGTTATCTCAAGATAGGTAAGAGATTGTATAAACTGGAACCTTAAACAGAACCATATGGTTTGGAAGTAAGAGGTATAATCACTTATGCTTGCAGAGCTTTTGATCATTTATGAAGTAATTTCATCTACTGTTATTTAATCCTCACAAAACCCAACAGAGTAGGGAGAGGAGAGATCATTTGTTTTCCAAACGAGCACACCATGATTCGGAAAGATTAGAGACATGCCAGTGTCTCACAGAGCTGGAGTCTCAGGACTCCAAAATCTAATGGGGCTTGTTGTTGCTTTGTCTCTAAGTTATGCCAGGTTCTGTCTCGATCAGGGGTTCTCAGCCTTTACTGGGTCCCAAGCAGACCTCTTTAAGAAGCTGGTTATAGTTACAGACACACACATGCATGGTGATATATAGCATTGCTATACACACACAGCAGGATTTTATAACCAACTTCAGGGGCCTACTAGACTCCACTTAAGAACTACCGAGCCAAGAACACCAGCCTTAGCCGGGGTGTCTCAGATGTTTAGTACAAACTGGCAGTGAACTTGCTCTGTCTAGTTATCCTCTGCCAGCTCTAGTCATTTTGTTTTGGGGCTCAATCGCAAAGCCACAGAGTACCACAGAGAACTCAGTGGTACATGGGTTCAGAAGAGCTAGGGGTAGAGGAAAGCTTCAGGAAGGAAGAAAGTGGCACTTAGCCTGAACATCCAGGGAAATGCTATCTGGCATATTCAGAAAACACTGTGGTGGCCAAGCTGGTGAGAAGAAAAGGTTAGTGTGGAGGATTCATGGAAGATGAATTTGGAGATACAGAAAAACTGGAGAGCCTTGAACAAGAAGCTAAAGCATGTCGACTTTAAGCCTATAAACCCTGGGGTGCCATGCATGAAATGGCATCTTGACATTACCAGGGCAGTGCCGTGGAAGATGAGTTACAAGGAGAAGGATTAGAAGCAGGAAGCTTAGTTCCGGGGACTTTACTACAATGTAGGAGTGAACAGACAAGGATTGGAATTCAGGTGGAGAGGACAAATGGGAACAGAGGCAGAAATGAGAACATTTTCAGAGGAAGAATGACAGGTCTGGATGGAGGATACCTCGAGGAAAAGGCTAAGTTATCTTGAGATTTCCAGCCTTGGAAGAAAGAATGTTTATTCTGAATAAACATATGACAGGAGTGGGGACGTGCAGGATTTCAAGGTCACACATGCAAGGCTAAGGCCAAGGCCTGTCCGATTCAACCAGTGAAGTTTCAAGGAGCCACTTATAGAGTCAGTGTTCATTACTTAAAGACCATAACAAGAAGAAGCCAAAGTTGCAAGCTCCCTGTGACTTTTGTCTCAGACCCCAAAAGGCACATCTGCAAAACTAAGGGGCCAGGAGACCGCAGTGCGAGAAGGAGAAGCCCACGGCTGAGGAGACAGTTCAACCCCGAAGGGAAGTGGTTTGAAACTCTGAAACCCATGCCTCGCCAGGACCTCAAAGAAAAGAGAAACCTTCTCATGACACCTTCCCGGAAGAGATAGGAGGCCAACAGAAGATGGCCTTGCACCAGCTCCTTGCAGACCTCCCATCCTCTGGTGTCTGAGAGGATCACAAGGCATCCTGCCAAGATTCAGCAAAGGGGAGGGTGTTCAAGCCTTGGCCTTAGTGGATTAGGCCAAGGACGCCACGATCGAGCAGCAGAGTCATTCCTCTAACGAGGGGGGGCTGGTTTTGAGCAACAAAAGATAAGCGTGGTTCTAGATACTCTCTGTATAAAGACTGTGAAGTCACAGTAGGACAGGCACGTGGGACTGCTCAGGCCTGGCCAGAAGCATGCATACAGCTGTGTGTGTCATTGGCGGAGAAGTGAGGGTACAACGGAGTTTCAGCTCCAGGTCCTGGGTTCCGGCTCTGTCACTCACTCCGTAGTGGCTTAAAAGTAACAAGATTGACTTTGCTCCTGAATCTGCAGCTTGGGCGGGGCTCCATTCATTTCCCACAGGAGTCTAGTTCTCTGCCCGGGGGCTGCGGCGTGAGCTCACTCGGTCAGCCCGGCCCACGGGTCAGGACTCTGGCGGCACTGGGACTTCCTGACATGTGGCGTCTGAGTTCCCAGGAAAGTGTCTGAGAGCGAGAGAGCCAGGCAGAAGCCCTAGCTCCTGTAGTGAGCGCGCCTGAGAAGTCGCACGGTGTCACTCCTATCACTTTTTTTTTTTAAGATTTTATTTATTTATTTGACAGAGAGAGAGATCACAAGTAGGCAGAGAGGCAGGTAGAGAGAGAGGAGGAAGCAGGCTCCCTGCTGAGCAAAGAACCCGATGTGGGGCTCAATCCCAGGACCCCAGGATCATGACCCGAGCCAAAGGCAGATGCTTAACTGACTGAGTCACCCCGGCACCCCCAACCATTTCTTAAGTGTGCAATTCAGTGGCATAAGTACATTCCCATTGTTGTGCCACCATCCATCTCCAGATCTTTTCATTTTCACCAACCGAAACCGCCTACCTGTGAAACACCAACTCCCTATCCCCTGCTTCTCCCAACCCCTGCAAGACACTCTGCTGCCCTCCAGCCTCACAAGTGTGCCTGTTCTGCGTACCTCGTATAATAGCGTCCGACACTATTTGTCCTTTCGTGTCTGGCTTACTTCACACAGCATCACGCTTCCAGGGTTCTAATGTGATCTCTTGAGCCCATGTTCCTCATCTACAAAAAAAAAAATGGAGACTAGAACCCATTTCTCAGGATTGCTTGGAAGATGTACAAGGTAAGACGTGTTATGGTCCGCAGTGTCATGACCACATGGAAATGCCTACAACCACTGCAGTCATTCTCTAACCACAAGGTAAGCAAACCTGCAGACAAAACAGCCGACCAAGGATGGCAAGTGTGGAAGGAAGACCCACTGATGACAATGTTGAGGCACAGAGTCAGTCAACACTGGAACCGTCCTCCCTTGGGACTGCTTGGTATGTGAGATGAAAAATTTCCCAGTTTTTAAAAATTGGGTTTTCTGCTCATCAGCATCAAAAGCAACATCCTTGGGATGCCTGGGTGGCTCAGTCGGTTAAGCGGCTGCCTTTGGCTCAGGTCATGATCCCAGCGTCCTGGGATCGAGTCCCACATCAGGCTCCTTGCTGGGCAGGGAGCCTGCTTCTCCCCCTGCCTCTGCCTGCCTCTATGCCTGCCTGTGCTCTCTCTCTCTCTCTGACAAATAAATAAATAAAATCTTATTATATATTAAATCTAATATATAGGTGGAAATCAATGTTAGTTATGATGATGGTGGTGGTTGGGTGGTGGGGATGGTGGGTTCCTGGAAGGCAGAATGCTAAGGTGAGACTAGCAGGGATCCTGGACACTCAACTTTAAGGGGGATTGGACAGATAGAAACAACAGAGGATGAAATGACAAATAACCAGGAAAGGAAAGGGGAAGTGAAGTATGATGCAAGCCAAGGAGATGAGAAATAACTATGTGAGGGAAGGCTCCGCCATGCAGAATGCTGCAGAGTGAATGTTCTTCCTCTAGTCTTAATGGACTTCAAAGGGGCCCAACTGGACACAAAAAGCTCAAATGGATGTATTTATTGATGTCCCCTGAAGTGTTCTTCTAGACCAGAGATTCTCAAAATGCAATCCCCAGATCTACAGCATAAGCAACACCTGAGAAGTTGCTAGAAATGTAAAGTCCCAAGACCTACTCAATCCCAAACTCTGGGGATAGAGTCTAGGAATCTATTTTAACAAGTCCTCCAGGTGACTCAAATGCCTCTAATGTCTGAGAATGATCCAGACTAAATATCTATGTGCTAGAGAATTTGCTTATAAGGATGTTATGTCCTATGAAGAAGGGGAGAAATGGAGAGAACTAAATTCCAGGGCAAACTCAGTCCCTTTGAGGGGCTGATGAAGGGTATGGAGGTTTTCTCTGTGCACGGTTGAAGAAAGAGTTCTCTCCTCCCAGCAAAATCAGATGGACCCAGAAGAGAAAAGATGGGCCAAGCTCCAGAGTGCTTCAAGAGAATGCCTGTGAGGGATTTAACTTTTGTTGTTTTCTTTTTTCCTAGGACTCTGGAAAGAGTCCTGTTTAGCATCAGATGGTAAACGTTACTTTTTTGCTCTGTTATAAATTATTCTGGCTGACTCCAAATAGAACAATCTTTTACACATGTTGGAACATTGTATTCACAATGTTCATTCACAAATTTGACAAATATTTCTTGGGCATATACTATGTCCTGGGCACTTTTCTATGTGTTTACAAAATAGCTGTGAACAAAAGGGACAAAACTCCTGCTCTCAGGGAGCTTACTTTCTGGAGGGAAATGAGAGAGGGAGACTAAAAGGAAGTGTGGCTTTCTTCACATTACCTCACACTTGGAATAAAATCCAAAACTCTGCCACAATGTCCTCCAGGCAACAGACACATTCCTGCCACAGGTCCTTTGCTCTTCTCCCCGAACTTAGCTTCACGTGGCTCTCTGTATCACTTCATTCTGAATGTGGGTCAACCACTGCTCCATCAGAGGGGTCTTCCCTGAACATCTTATCTGTGCCACCACATACACACATAAATCTATCACACTATGTCCTTATTTTATTTTCTTTTTTAAAAAGATTTTATTTATTTATTTGTCAGAGAGAGAGAGAGAGAGGCACAAACAGGCAGAGTAGCAGGCAGAGGCAGAGAGAGAAGCAGGCTCCCCACTGAGCAAGGAGCCCGATGTGGAACTCAATCCCAGGACCCTGGGATCATGACCTGAGCCGAAGGCAGCAGCTCAACCCACTGAGCCACCCAGGTGTCCTGCCTTGTTTTATTTTCTTTATTGCAGTTTTCCCCTAACTTATATTTACCTGTGTTGTCTGTTCTTTCTTCTAGAGTGTTGACTCCATGAAGGCAGGGATTTGGGTTTTTTTCACTGCTGTATCCCTGGTGTGAGAACAATACCTGGCATATAGTAAGAACCCCAAAGTATTCCCTGAATGAACAAGTCACCCCTCCATGAGGCCAGTGCGGCAACAGTAGCATCGTAAGGAAGGATCTGGAGTCAGAGTTCCATGCAAGGAGCCACTAATGACCCACAGAGGCATATCTGGGGCAGGGGCCGGACGAGTGTCCTAAATAGAGCAACATAAGATGACCTATGACCTGGGGAGGCACGCCCTTGGGCTACACCAGATTGGGCAAGTTAGTGGTGTCTTCACCAATTATTGTTGCTTGGTTAAGGAACACAGGGCTTACCTGGCAGCACAGGGGGGAGGAACCACCTCACGGAAAAAAAATACAACAGAGAAGAGACAACGACGGGATACAATTCCAGCATCTGCTTTTCACCTTCTTCTAGTCTCCACCTCGCTGTAAGGTGGGGACAATCAGGGGCGCCTGGGTGGCTCAGTGGGTTAAAGCCTCTGCCTTCGGCTCAGGTCATGATCTCAGGGTCCTGGGATCAAGCCCCACATCGGGTTCTTTGCTCAGCAGGGAGCCTGCTTCCTCCTCTCTCTCTGCCTGCCTCCCTGCCTACTTGTGATCTCTGTCTGGCAAATAAATAAATAAAATCTTTAAAAAAAAAAAAAAAGGTGGGGACAATCACTTCTAGTACTCTCTCCTTTTCCCCAGGGCAAAGCCTGCTGTTTCCTAAATGTCTAACAGCACCTAATACTGTATATCGGCCACCTTCCAGAGAGGTGACAATGAAAGTTCACTTCTGTGTCACTGTCCGAATGTGCTAAAGAAATATCCAACTGTTAGACATCAAGAGTAATGTCTCCTCATGAGTCACTAAAGAATACAAAAGCAAAACAGAAACTACCCCACCTAACAGGAAGGGCTCCTGGTAATCGCGCAGGTCTGCTCGCGGAATAGTACAAAATGGCACAGCCACCCCGCAGCAGGGAAGCAAATGCAAGCTTTCTTGCTTACATGTCATGGAATTATATTTCTGACTAAAGATAGCTGGCACTTCTTACATCATTAGCAAATTTTGATTTATATGTATCTTTTACATTTTTTAAATTTTATTAACATAACTTATTATTTGTTTCAGGGGTACAGGTCTGTGGAATCGTCAGGCTTACACACTTCACAGCACTCACCATAGCACATACCCTCCCCAATGTCCATCACCCAGTCACCCTATTCCTCTCCCCCCACCTCCCAGCAACCCTCAGTTTGCTTCCTGAGATTGAGGGTCCTTCATGGTTTGTCTCCCTCCCCAGTTCCATCTTGTTTCATTTTTTCCCTCCCTACCCCCACAACCCCCCGCCCTGCCTCTCCACTTCCTCATATCAGGGAGATCATATGATAATTGTCTTGCTCTGATGGACTTATTTTGCTCAGCATAATACCCTCTAGTTCCATCCACATCATTGCAAATGGCAAGATTTTGGTTTTTTGATGACTGCATAGTATTCCATTATACATATATACCACATCTTCTTTATCCATTCGTCTGTGGATGGACATCTAGGTTCTTTCCATAGTTTGGCTATTGTGGACATCACTGCTATAAACATTCAGGTGCACGTGCCCCCTCAGGTCACTACCTTTGTATAAGGTATACTTTGTATAAGTATTTACCTTATGGTAAATAGAGTAACTTTCCAGAAAAGCAGCAGAGCACAGACTGCATTCCTTTCCTTCAGGTGTTGCATGAAGAGGTGTCAATCCTCTATAAGTGAGTGTTTTATAAAGTGGAAGGTCTTCCTCAGCCTTTTCTCAAACAAGCAATTTCTGTTAACAGAGCATTGATTTGGTTCGGCATCTTAAGAAGTTAGTTTCTGGGGGCGCCTGGCCCGCTCAGTGGGTGGAGCATGTGACTCCTGATCTCAGAGTTGTGAGTTTGAGCCTCATGTTGGGTGTAGAGATTACTTAAAGATAAATATTTAAAAAATAATTTAGTGTCTGTGCAACCAAAGAGGTGACACTACTCTTTTCGTCACTTCAAGGGTTATTGTATTTGGTAGTTCCAGGAGCATCCAGGTAATAATTATTAATAGATATTGGTAGTGAGGTTCAAATGCTAGTGTGTGTGTGCGCGCCTCCGTGCATGTGTGTGAATCTTTTACATAGAGAAGACGAATGTAAAATTGCAAAGCTGACTAGTTTTTTTTCATAAGAACATTTCCCGATCATCAAGAGCAGAAGAACAGTAATTGCACAGAACAAAAAAAATCAACATAGATGTTGGCCAACCTGAAACCAGTTTGTAATTGTTCTAGGGAGGGGAGAGGAATGCATTATGGCAGGTTTTCTTCCCCCCACCCCAAAGATGACCACAGCGTTATTTCCCATTCTACATGCTTAGTTACATTAGGTGTATATGGTCTAAACATACCAGTTAAAAACAGAGATTGTTGAATTGTAAAAAGAAGCAAGAACCAAACATATGCTCGCTGGATGAAATTCACTTCAAATGTAATGATGTAGGTTCAAAGCAAAAGGGTGGGAAAAAAAGATAGGCCATGCTAATATTAATCAAAAGAAAGCTAGAGGGTCTATATTAATATCAGACAAGTGGTTTTCAGAGCAGAGAATTTTAGCAGAGACATAAAGGGTTGCTTCATAAGGCTAAAAGGGTCACTTCAACAACAGGACATAAAAATCTTAAATATTTCTGCACTTAATAGGAGAGCTTCAAATTTCATGAAACAAAGACTAATAAAGAGGAAAGTAGATACACCCACAGTTTTAGTCAAAGATTGATAACACCTCTCACCCAATAATTGATACAAGTCGACATAAATCAGTGAGGTTATAAATAAAAGGCTTGAACAACACTATCAACCAACATGACTGATTGACATTTCTAGAACACTCCACTCAGTCTTTTCAAGAGCACATGAACATTTTCCAAGCTAGATCATGTTCTGAGTCATCAGTCAGAACTTCATAAATCTCAAACAATTCAAACAATGCAAAGTAGATTCTCAGACCACAGCGGAAGTAAATTAAAAAACAATCGCAGAAAGATATCTGGAAACCCGCCAACTATGTAAAAAGTAAAAACAAACAAAAAAAAACCCAAAAGAATAAAAAAAACTTCTAAATAACAGTTGGATCAAAGAAGAAATAAAGGAAATGGAAAGTATTTTGAACGGAATGAAATGAAACACGGACGCCCAGTTTCCAGTTGCACACATAAGAAGCTTGGAAGTTGCAATTCCCTCCCAACAGTAAGTAAAAAGCTGACACATGGAATGACCTGCCACTCTTCTTGGACCCACAAAAGAGGGGAGGACATGGCAAATTGCTGTCCCCAAGAGTGGAGACACAGCCAGGCAAACCATCACAAGGAATCATGACTTCTGAAGGCAGAGACTCACCAGGGGAGTCAGGGCTGGAGTAGAAACACCTGGAGTGTACCCGCTGCATTGCTGGAGGCTGTGTGTGGACGACTCTGAAGGTTAAAAACTCCAAGGGGACCCCGTCATACGGGGACTCCCACCATACTGTGAGGGTTCCCTCCAAGACTCAGCAGCGGAGAAAAATCCTCTTGCGCTTCCGGGAGGGAAGGGAAGAGGAACCATTTTTAAACACAGCGGAGCCCTCTGCCCTTGGTAATAAGGCCTGCCCTCCGGAGAAACCACTTAAGCACAGCCAGCCCAGCTGGGGTTTTATCAGAGCCTGGCAGATCTGGGGGCAGAGAAACAGCCCATTCCAGCCCCTGCTAGCCGTCCTGTCCTACTTGAGGGGAGGAGAATAAAACTGAGAACTATTTGGGAAGCTCACGGCCCAGGGGCATAGGCTCACCCAAGTCTGAGACCTCATCACGGACCATATCTCCTCCCCCCACACCAAAGGCCTATGGACAGCACTTCCTTTCGCCTACTACACCACGTGGGGCTAGCCAGCAAGTTACAATGCGAAGCGAAAGGCAAACAGCACAATCTGAAGAGACAGGGCACGCATGGCAGGGATGTTGGAATGATCAGACTGGGAATTTAAAACAACTGGCGTTACTTAGCTGAGGGCTTTCATAGATAAAGTACATGGCATACAGGAAAGATGGGCACTGTAAGCAAACAGTGGGATTCCTCATAAAGAACCAAAAAGATAAGGGCGTCTGGGTGGCTCGGTCGGTTGAACATCTGTCTTGGGCTCAGGTCATGATCCCAGGGTTCTGGGATCGAGTCCCACATGGGGCTCCCTGCTCAGCGGGGAGTCTGCTCCTCCCTCTCCCTCTGCCTCCTGCTCCTTCTGCTTGTGCTTGCCCCTCCACCCCCGTGTCAAATAAATAAATAAAATCTTAAAAAAAATTTTTTTTTAAAGTTTGCAATCCCACCACCTTTATGCTGACAGCACCTGGCACACTGTGACACAATTCTGCTGAGAGCCTGGAGTTTGGATTCTACAAGGTGGAGGACACTGTCCCAGCGGGACTGCCCTTGCTCCAGACAGCAGCCATACTTTTGGGGTCCCCAGGCCACCGACACTTCTGGCTGGCAAACCCAGAAGGTTACGCTAACCTTGAAAATGAAAATTGTATTACCAGCAAAAATAGATTTATTCAGGAATAGCAGAGAATTGCAATTCAGGAAATGCAAGCCATGGCAAAACCACACACAAGTCCTGAGAACAAAGAGGAGGAACATTGTTTTATAGAGGAAAGGTGGGCAGTTGGGGTGGTTGGGAGGGCTGTTACAGCCCACTGGAGTAAACTAGGAGTTCCAAGTGTAGTGGCTTTTCCCTGGCTGAGCTGTAATGGTTTCTCACTGGCTGGGCTGTTGCCGAGGAAGGAGAAAATCTCCCTTCCTCCTGATGGGGTAGTAAAGTGTAGGCTTCTTTTGGCAAGGTACTCTCTTCCCATTGGGTCTGCAAAGGGCTGCAAGCAGTGGTACAGCCTAAGAGCTCCCCCTCCCGGCCTCCCAACTCCATTTCTCAAAAAAGATTTTATTTACTTATGAGAAAGAGAGAGAGGGAGCACGAGCGGGGGGCGGAGGGGCAGAGGGAGAGGGCGGGAGGGACAAGCAGACTCAGCGCTGAGCCTGGAGCCCAATCTCATGACCCCGAGATCATGACCTGAGTTGAAACCAAGAGTTGGACCCTTAACCAACTGAGCCATCCAGGTGCCCCCCAACTCCATTTTAAATAAGATTTCCTTTCTTCGGTTTTGCAATCACGCTGGGTCTTCGTCTGAGATGCTGTAACAAAAACACCAGAAACTGGGTGGCTTAAATCACAAACATTTATTTCTCATAGTTCTGAAGGCTGGAAGATCCAGCCAAGATCCTGCGCTGGTTCATTCCCAGTCTGGTGAGGACTTCAGACAGATGCCTTCCTGTTATGTCCCCCACAAGGCAGAAAGGGCGAGGGAGCTCTATGGGAATCTCTTTATAGGGGCACTGATCTCATTCATGAGGGCTCTGTCTTCATGAACTAATCCCCCCATCCGTTTCCACTGCATTGGGGGTTAGGCTTCAACATATGATTTTTGAGGCAACATACATCCAGTCTATGGCATAGAACTTCCCTTAGGCTCAAGAATTCATGAAACTTAAGAAAGAAAAGAAAGAGAGAAAGACAGAGAGAGAGAGACGGACGGAAAGGGAAAGAATTCACGAGAACTCACAATGCTCAAACCTGCTATAGGTTTCAGTGTGGGTAGACATGCACACATCTGGGCTGCAGGAATGAGCACCAGACACTGCTTTGTTACATTCACAGATTCGAAGGCAGGTCAACCAGCGTCAGCCCTAGTAGTTCTCGTGGGTTTCAAAAGATCTGTGTTTACAGCCCCAAGTATCTCCTGGAGAATTAGCTCCTTTAAAAAAACAATAATATAATATATTATATATGAAATAATAGCTCAAATATTCCGAATTCACTAAAATCAACAGCGGGGGAGGGAGAATAAAGAGATGATGTCCCAGTATCAGTTGGAGATCACAGATCCATTTCAGAGGAATGAAAACAGAGGCACCGGCCAGTCCTGGATAATACAAACAGCTGACCGTGACCTGCTCATGCCAGTGACTGAATCAATCCCTGACACCCGAGTCTGGGGCCGTAGTTTTGTTTGTGTTTCTGGGGATTTCTGACTCCTCCCCAGGGTACCAGGGGGCGTTTAGGAGGCACTCTGGTGCATCCCTCTACTCTGGCACATCCCTCCAGGATGGGATGGCCAGAGTAGCGAGCTGGCCATCTCCTCTGACTTATTTTGCAAAATGAGATGTCAGACGAACACAAAGCTTGCCTGACCTTGAGGAATCTGGGTCCAGCAGTGGTGAAGAAACATGAAGTGTCACCACTGCACACAGAACGGCCTGAGACAGCAAGGGTTTGCCTCTCCAGAGCACCTCGCCCAGAGCCCAGCTTGGGTTACTTGCTGGCCTCTCACACACAGAGGGGAGCTCGCTTCCCGGGCCCAAGCTGAGATCTGCAGCGGACAGCCAGGGCAGGACCCCCGGCTCAGCTGTAGCACTCCCGTCCTCTCAGCCCAGCTGTCTCCCAGGTGGGAACTGGCTTCAGACCAGGCTTTTGTTTCAGAAGATCAATGAAGATGCTTTTGACCTGGGCCAACAGCAGAGAAGAATCACCAAAGAACTCTTCTTCCCAGGATCAAAGGAAGAAAACTTTTAAAAAAACACATCTCGGCTACTGTAGGGATCTCTTCCCTATAAAGAGGATTTTCCCTACTGTAGGGATCTCTTCCCTACAAAGTGGATCTCCCTTCCCAAGGAAGTGAAAGTCCTTTCACACCTGTCGGGAATTTCCAGGGCTCTGGGCCTGACTGGAGTGCCCTGGAATTCCAGCACGAGGCCAGAGATGTGTTAAATTCTCATATGTTCATAGAAGAGGTCTGGGATCCCCACATCTCCTGGAGAATTAGCTCCTTTCATTAGGCTTCATTTCACCAACGGAAGGCTAAATTCCTCCCACTTTGGATTGGGAATTTACATCCCGACATCAGGATATAAGGAGCTTGGGAAGTCCATTCCCTCCTTCCCCTTTGCAGACTGGGGTTATTTTCACTGCACAGAAACGCTGCAGGAAAATTAGCCCCCTGTGCTTGAGCCCCGTAGGGCATTCTCTCCCTGGCCCTTAAAGTCTCTGGCCCCCTGGCCTGGTCAAGCCCTACATCTGGAATTAGTTCAAAGGAGGAAAAGAGTAGGGGCTAGAGCGAGTGACAGGCATCTGACTCCCATGAGGGCCAGCCCTGGGCCTGCAGCCTGTGGCTGCGGATAAACAGGAATGTTCCCACTTCCCAGGGATCTGCCAGAAACGCTGTGGGCCAAAGGTAGTCACCCCAGCAGGTGAGCTAGCGTGGTCCTGGAGGCAGCCCCACATGACCTGCCCACGTGACTACAGGCTATGGAGAGCAAGCCTAGTTGTCCACCCGACTGTGCTGGCCACCGTGGTCTCTCCACCAGCCAATCCAGGATCTCAGTTCTGGGGAGGAAAGGCTATCACGGAGTCCAGTCATCAGTAGGAGGGCAAGACGACACTCTAGTAGGAGCAAAACCACCACACTCTGTCGGCCCAGAGCAGGGTCGCTCTTGCCCCATGGAGTTCCTTGCCCCAAAGCCTAAGCTACAGGAAGAAGGCCTCCCTAAGGCTCTGTGGGGGCAGCCCAAGAATGTCTGCCCAGAGTGGGTAACGGGAGGGGTTTCCATCCATGGGACCTGGGTCACCTTGACCTTGAATCACAAATTCCACAGAGGCTGATCCAGATCATGGTTCGAAACCTTAGCCTGAAAAGTTTCCTGTTGCATTAAACATTTGAAAACCATCGACAGGGTGTGTGAGGTACGAGGAGAGGAAGGCGGGCAGGGCTATTTCCAAGTGGGGGGAGAGGACACACACCTTCCAGAAACTCTGATCTGGGTGGAGATCTGCCATAGGTAGTTTCTCTTAAGGACACAAAATACCCGAATCCTACGTTGGGGCGGGGCGGGAGGGATGAGTAATATTAAAATCCAGTTATTTTGGAATTTTTAAAAAATCTATTGAGTTGAGTAGCCCTGTGGAAGTAATCAAAACAGTAAGATCAGAAGGCTGTCCCAGGCAGCAAAGGAGCTCCCACCACATCACCTGGGGGAAGAACACTCAGTGGCTACAGACCCGCTCCAACAGAGAAGGGCGCTCATAATTTTACCCCCTAGAGCCCTGTTTAGCTGCCAGCAGCTGGAGACCTACCAGAAGGAGGAGGTCACCCTGCTCTGACAGGCACAAGGATGTGGCCAGGCCTCCTGGCCCATGAGGCCATCACCCCCGCCCCTTGCTCTGGCCGGATCTCTCCTCTTACCCCATCCCCCGAACCCCGCCTCCCACCAGGTCCCCCCACCCCCACCCCACACCCTCAACGCCTGGGGAATCTCAGGAGACCCGCAGACACCTGCGGCTCTGTCGCCACAAGCTGGGGCCCGCAGAGGCCGGCGTCTGTGGCCCGCCTACTTGTAGGAGCAGATGGAGAGCATGGCACCAGCAGAGAACACCCAGAAGGCCGGGTACAGGGCTTCTGTGAAGTCCACCTTGAACTTATACATCAGGTGGACCTTGTCAGAGACGGCAAAGAAGATGACGAAGCCATGGTCACAGTTGAGCAGCACACCCACCCGCGTGGCCTTGGTGGAGGGCAGCGTTTTCTCCACGTTGTTGTGCCACGCGGAGATCTTGGTGTTGAACCACTCCACGCACCATGAGGCGCTGTTGCGGCCGAGCCGGCTCTCGGGGCCGTGGCGCGGCATGCTGCCGTAGCAGACGCCCACCCCGCAGAAGTTGTTCTTCTGCAGCTCCACCTCCCAGTAGTGGATCCCTTTCTTGTAGCAGTACAGGCCCAGCACCTGAGAGCAGTACGTGAACCTCTTTGGATGCGGCTGGTAGTTCAGGGGTGATTCAGCCACAGAGGCAACCGTGTAGTTCTCCGACAGCGCCACCTTGTTGTGGGCCGTGTTGTAGTCCAGGCTGAATTTAATGGCATCTAAGAAGGCATGACCCAAGGAATTGATTACAAGAAGCCCAAAATGCTCTCACATTTAAACCTTTCCCCAACTTGTAGTACTTATTCATTTATTTTACCCACCCATCTATCCTTCCATCTGTCCATCCACCTACCCACCCTCCCATCCATCCACTTACCTACTCATCCACCCGTCCTTCCTTCCTTCCTTCCCTTCCTTTCCTTCCTCCCTTACATCCATGCAACCATCTCATCCACCTGCCCACCTACCCATCTGTCCATCCTTCCTTCCATCCCGTCCATCAGTGCATCCATCCATCCATCCATCCATCCATCCTTCCATCCTGTCTATCAGTCCATCCATCCATCCACCTGCCCACCCATCCAGCCATCCTTCCTTCCTTTCATCCATCCATCCACCCATCTATCCACCCACCCATCCATTCACCTACCCATTCATCCACCCTTCCTTCCTTCCTTCCTTCCATCCATCCATCCATTCATCTATCCATCTTGTCCAGCCAGCCAGACATGTGTCCAGCTGTCTATCCATCAATCCAGCCAACTTCCATCTATCAGTCACCCAGATGGGTGACCATTCAACCACCCAAAGCCATTTACCAAGCACCAGATTCTGGGCAAGGTGCACGACTCTGACTAGACATGATACCCGACCTCAGGGCAAGGCCAGCCCATCAGTGACTACACCGTGAGGCGGCACTCTGCTCAATGGGTGGGCACACGCTCTAGGGACCAGTGGCTCTACTTGGAGGGTGGGGAGCGCACAGGGGAACGTCTCGCAGGTAGGCTGGAATTGGAGCCAAGCAACAGGAAGCTGAGAAGTATTAAACAGAAGCAAGCAGCATGGGGTGAGGTCATTCTGGGCAGAGGGGATAGCGAGAGCAAAGCTTGGAGTCACAGGGAGGTGGGCACATGCTAGGACCAGGGAAGGCTAGACAGCTGGGAGAGAGGCCCTATCAGGAGAAGGGAGACATGTTGGGGACACAGGGCAGAGAACTAAAGGGTCTAGACTTTACTTGGTGGACAAGAGGAAGCCAAACACAGAAATTACCTGAATATTCCTGGTTGGGGCACTCACATGGCCTCCCCACCCTTCCCACCACACTTTTAACAGTTCCAGGAGATCCAAAGACTCCGTGTTTGGAGTCTGTGTGTCATCCCCATGCTCAACCTCCTTGCTGGAACACACCCATCTCTGCCCTTCCCCTCCCAGGAGCACCCCTCAACCGTGGGAGACAGATTCCCCAGGCAGCCCAGCAGAGGGGAGATCCCTACCTTGGGAACCTGGAAACCAAAAGACCCAGGGGTTTCACCATGGCCTGCCATTCCCTTGCTGGATGGCTCTGGGCAGGATGTTTTTCTGGGAGGCCTGAGCCACCCCCTACCTCACACCCCGCGGGGACAAAATAAACAGAGGAGGGAAAATGTTCTCTATGCTTGCTGGAACTCGCTTTCTTTGCTCACGTGGCTACTCTCCAGGAGCCCAGGGCTCCAGAAACCCGTGGTTCAGTGCGCCACCAGCGGCCCCATGGTGGTTAGCTCAGCCGCACCAAGCCTGGGTCTTGCAGGGGAGTGGGAACCGCAGGAAATTCCAGAGAGGCAGGCCCTGAGGAAGTCCCCGGTCCCCGCCCGCCCCAGACAGCTCAGCCCACTGCACCTGTGGAGAAAGGGGGGCCAGGGCGCCCTCTGCAGCGGGAGGTCTCAGGTACTGCTTCCAAGTGGGTATGGATGGGAAACAGGAGGAGCCCTAGAGGCGGTGCTGAAGGACTGCCAACCGCTTCCAGGCGATCAAGGGAGGACT
This sequence comes from Taxidea taxus jeffersonii, assembly GCA_003697995.1. Taxonomy (NCBI): domain Eukaryota; kingdom Metazoa; phylum Chordata; class Mammalia; order Carnivora; family Mustelidae; genus Taxidea; species Taxidea taxus. The sequence goes on from ML103210.1 coordinate 77,091, forward strand.
GGCTTGCAAAGGTGCTTGAGAAGGAACAGAGGTGCAGGTGGCGCCCAGGGGAGCACAGGGACTGTTCCCTTAGAGAAGGATTGATGTGGCTGAGGGGTCCAGCCAACTGCAGGTTGAAAAGCGTCCTTGACCTTTAACAGCATGGGGGCTGCCGCTACCCTCGGCCAGAGCTGGCCTGCTGGAGGGCAGGGACAGAGGCCAGACTCCTGGCTCTCGCCCCCACCCCCCACACATACAGCCCCGGGGAAAGCTTGGGCAACAGTGGGATGGGTCAAGGCCCCAGGGGGTTCTGACACGCGGCCACAGCATTGTGGCTGTATTTTTCCAACTTCCCTCAGAAGGATCATGGAGGAAAGGAGGTTACTCCCCAGCTTTCTGGGCTGGTCCCCAGCAGCCTGACCTTGCAGCCCTGGCCTAGGGCCCAGGAATCTATACTTTTCCCCAATATTCAGGTGAAAAGGAGGCTGTCTGCATTGGTGGCTTTTGTATTCCTGTTTGTTTTGCTTTTGCTTTTGCGATGAGGGGAATTTAAACACGCTATTGCAGGGGGCAGGCCCCAGGAGAGCTGGTGAGGGTGTGGAAAGCCTAACTGAGAGCGTGAGCCCAGACAGAGCAGGAGGAGCCAGACTGGCCGTGGGGAGCAGGGCAGCCGGTGACCCGGCGGGAGGCATGCAGCAACAAGAGGCCAAGGGGCCCCTCTTCTCTGTGAAGCAGAGGAGGGTAGGTGGGACAGGGAGAAGACCAGTTATGGCAAGTTGGAAGCCTCTGGATTGGCAGGGGAGCTGAGGAGAAATCTGGAGTTGGGGTGCTGGCAGTGGGCCCCCAGTGATGCCCGAGGCAGGGGCTGGGCAGCAGGTGTGGGCCCAGAGAAAAGGGCGGGTGGGCGGGTTCTGAAAGGGGAGTGAGCAAGGCTGTGGCAAAGTGGAGGACAGGCCAGTGGCTAACAAGGGGAAGGGGGAACCAAGCTGGACCTCCAGACAGAGGCGAAAGTAGAAACGTGAGCAGAGCTGCACAGAAGAGCCTGACAGCCAACAGGACGGCTCCTCAGAGCCGACGCTACTCACACTCCAGGAGCTCGGGCCTGGACTTGGCTAAGAAGGTCTCCAGCACCTTGGCCTTGATGGCTGCTGCCTTGGGCTGTGCAGTGGGGGCTTTGCCTACACCTGGGTGAGGACACGGAGAGCCATTTACAGAACAAACTCAGAGTGGACACCCCACACTGCCCCCAGCCCACAAGGACTCACCCTCCAGGTTGGCTCAAGACATAGGAATTAGGACTCACCCTCCAGATCCAGTAACTCTCCCGGGGTTCCGAAGGTGGGTATCTTGGAGGCTGAGGCGGAGGCTGAGGCAGGGGCAGAGGCTGAGGAAGGGGCTGGGGATGAACAGGAGGAGGAGAAACATGAATTGGACACATGATACGGTGGCCAGTCGGCCCGTCCTCCCCTCCACACTGATCTTCAAGAACTACTTGCACACACACACTTGGACAGCCGGAGTGACACAGCCGAGTCCGGACAGGGCCGCACTCATCATTCGTCTGGCTCACGTGCACTCGGGCTCACCCCCAACCTCAGGCCCACCCGCCACCACAGGGTGTAATCACAGAACGCCGACCGGAGAGGTCAGCCTTTGCTGCCAGCAGTTGGTTCCACACTTGGGCAATCTCGAGAAACAATAACAGGCACAAATGCATAACTTACGAGGTTTCCTGGGTTTCTTTTCTTCTTCTGAAAAAGAAAATTTTCCGAATTGTTATTTTGAAGCACAGCACAGTGACACTTTCAAAACACCATAACAGGGGCACCTGGGTGGCTTAGTGGTTAAGTAACTGCCTTCAGCTCAGGTCATAATCCCTGGGGTCCTGGGATGGAGCCCCATGTCAGGCTCCCTGCTCAGCGGGGAGCTTGCTTCTCTGTCTCCCTCTGCTCACGCTCTTGTGCTCTCTTGCACATGCTCTCTCAGATAAGTAAGTAAAATATTTTTAAAAAGCCACTATTATGATAATCATTTGCATGAATGTGACCCATACAAATAGAGCTAGGATGTTTTCCCTGGAAACAAGCAAATGAATCTGTGGTGACAGAACCTGCATCAGTGGTTTTGGGGGCTGGGACTGAGAAGGAGGAGCACGAAGGAATTTTCTGGGGTAATTAATTCTTTTAACTTGATTTGGGTAACAGTAACACACATGTACACGCCTGTCAAAATTATCTAAGTGCACGTTTAAGATCTGCACATTGTACTGTAGATAAATTATATCTTTATAAAAGAAAAAATACTCCAACCCCCCCCAAAAAAACCAAAAAGGGAATCAGCAAAGAAATGTGCTTGCCAAGTTATCACAATAGTCTTTAAAAATTCTCTGGAGTGTGCATCTATGAAAACTGAATGCACACTCTTGGGTCCCACCCAGGACCCTGCTGACTCTGACAGTCTGGGGCTGGGGCCCAGCGACCCGTGTTTTACACACCCTGGTGGGTCTGAAATATACTCAAGTCCACGTAAGCTAATTTCAGGTTCCCTCTACCACCATCCCCCCTGCTGGAATGAAAAGGGGTGCTGTGGATCTTATCCCTGCCCGCAGACAAAACCTGCTCTCTCTCCTATAATCCTCTACTTCCCCGCCAGCCCCTACTCAGCCCCATAGGACCCCCCCCAGCTCCCCCTTCCTCCCACTTCCAAGTCCTCTATCCAGACACTGTCTTCACTCTGACCCCATCTCCTCCTGTCTTGCCCACTCCTGCAGGATGAGCCTCTGGGGAGGACCCCAGGCTGAGCCGCCGCCTAGGGCACGGCCTCCTCCCTGGCCCTCACGGCTGTCCTGAATCTCATCTACGCTGTGACTGGTCCACTCCTCCCCTGCCTGTTGTCCCACCAGCCAGCATCCCCAGCTCACTCCTGCTAAGAGCAGCGCTTGTGATCTGGGGCAGCTCTGGGGGAGAGGGGCGGGGGGTGATCTGTGGACATGGGTGCACAGAGCCTGTTCACTGACTTGTCACACCAGGTGCCCTTCCACATCTGCTCGCTGAGCTGGGGGCCGCCTGCTCCATCCACACCAGGCACCCCTGCCCCTGGCTCTCTACTCCGTTCGGAGACCCATACCACACATCTGTCTGCCAAAGGCAGCCTAAACTCTAAAACCAAGCAGCGGCAGCACAGACCCAGAGTTCCCACGGCTCCCAGGGGCAGCACTCCTCAGGGAATGCTGACTCTTCAGGGAAGCGATAACAGGCACAGGTCAGGGGCATATTCATGGGCTTTAAGGAGCTGCACGATGATCAGTGTCCCGTGGGAACCTCACTCCTCAGAATCCCACGAGGTGACCATCCTTACGGTCCAAGTTTGACAGATGAGGAAACGGAAGCCCTGTCGTCTCCCCCACCCCCACCTCAACAGCATATGCCTTCTCACCATGTGGGGGGTATGCCTTCCACAAGGAGCCAAAAATGGATTCTCGGTGGAAGAGGGTGAAAAAAACTTACTCTTTATATGTATGAAACCATAATCTATAAACACACATACTGCATACGCATGGTATTAAAAGTTCACGGGTGGGGGCGATCAGGAAAACACTTGAGGGGCTGGGAGTGGGGAGGGTGGGTAAGAGAAGGAGAATTGTGGAAAGAAGGTCGGGAAGTGCTCTTCAGAGCAGAAGCACAGGATGACTCCAGAGGGGACCACTCTGAACTCCCTTCCTGGTGAAGGCGGAGCCACTGCTCCTCGGGGACTGCGTCGGGCTCCTCCAGGGGGCGCTCTGCCCAAGGGCCAAAACTTGGGTGTCAGCAACTATTTCCCAAGACAAGCAGGTGCTGGTAACCTTGCATAGCCGGTCCTGCTGAGCACCCCAGGGGAGCCCCTGCAACAGCCCCTCCAGCCAGACTCCTCTGCAGGGGCACTCGCCGCCACCCCGCCCCCAGCCTTTTGGGACGGGCTGACAGGAGTCCCCAGAACCGCAGTAGGGTTACTTACTCGGGGGCTTTTTCGCAAAGTTGATGGGCTTGTACGTGGGTGCTGGGCCATGCTCTCCGGGGTTCCCTGTGCCAAAGAAGAAGGGGTTAGTTCTTCCAAAGCAACCCTAGCTTTGGGGCCAGCTTTGCCAGGGGCAGGCGGAGAGAGGGTTTACAAAGATGATCTCCACTGACCTTCCCTACCCAATCCTTTGCAAGAGCTAGAAACAAGGTTAGGGAAGGGGTTTGGTGTGTCCCTCTTTTCTCTGGCTGAAAATGTAGCTGGGGTCAATGTTTTCTCTGTCAGCGCCCTGCTCCATGACCTCTGGAGCCTCTCTGAGGTTCCGTATCTTCTGGTGTCAGTGGGGACGAGCCCTTTGCTTGCGGCAAAGAGGCCAAGAGGCCTCATTCCTCACCCTCTGGTTTTTCCATCACCCTGCCCCAGACCAGCAATCACTGATGGAGCGGGAAAACAAATATGCGTGGCCAGCTTGTCAACAGTCATCCCCTCTGCGTACAGCACGCCATGCCTGTTTCAGAGGCCCTTCCACAAGGACACTCAGCTCACCAAGATGCAATGCAAGCCCCACGCCCGGGATTACACTGGAAGATTCGCTACGTGCCAGGCTCTGTGCTAGGCACTGGGGAGAGAGAGTTGGATGAGAAACAGACCAAGCCCCTGCCCTCACAGAGACTGCAATCTAGTGGGGGAAGAACAAAATGACACATGTGCAAAGGCTCCCAAGGGATCGTAAGGATCCTGGGACCTAGTCTGAGGAATGGGAGTAGTGGTGACAGGGGAGGCTGGCTGAGAAATACGGTATTTCAGCTGATCTCTGAAAGGTGAGAGGAGTGAACTGGTGAGGACGGTGGGGTCTGAGCCTTCGGGGCAGTGGGAAGGGCACATACAAAGGCCCTGTGGCAGGAAGCTTAGCATATGGGAGGAACAGCATGCATAGAGATGTGTGGGAGGAAGGGGCGCTTCAGGGCTGGTGAAACGGACAGGGCCTGACCAAGGAGGGGCCTGGAGAATAGTGTCAAGAGTGTGGTCTGAAATCCAAAAACAACGGAAATGCTCTGAACAGGGTGAGGGGGGACGCCCCAGGAGATCAGATTCGCACCCTGAAAAGCTCTCTCTGGCTGCAGCAAGAGTGGATGTGGAAGGACTTTCTAGAAAGTTGGCACAGGTGGGGGCAACAGAAAGCAGGCACATGTTGGCTGGCATGGGCCAGTGGACTGAGTCAGGAGAAATTTAAGAAATAAAATCTGGTCCTAGATTGAATACAGTAGGCAAAGAAAGGGGGTGTCAAAGGGGAATGCCAGGTTTCTCTGACCCCAAAACTAGCCATTTCCCACCAAATACACTGATAACCCAGAGTCCATTTCGAAAGGCACCTGAGCCAGCCTCTCGATCACACCCAAGAACAGCCTGTCCAGAAAGTCCCGTCGTTAACATCTAGGCGCCCAGAAATGTTTTCAGAAGGATGGCTACAACTCAAGATGTTTTCCCGCAACCTCCCAGATGGAGGGCAATGCAACTCAAGCCCCAGTGCTCTGGACCGAGACCCTCCCCCACCCCTAAACCCCAAGGGGACACCCCCATCTCAGGGGTCCCAGGAGGGGAGCACAGGGACTGCTAATGGTTACCTGAGCCAGTGGGTTCCTCGGGCTTCTTGTCCTGGGACTGCCTGATATACCGCTTCAGCTCGTCTTTGAGGTCTGAGGTGCCCTGACAGACACCCCTTATCAGCTCCTGATTCAGCTCCACCTTGGGGACGTAGACTGGCTTTGTGGACACTCCTTGCAGCTTTAGCGCTTTCTGAAACAGGCCAGAGTGTTAGTTTGAGTGGCTCCAGGGAAGTCAGGGCCGGGGCTCAGGCCTCACGGACCCCAGGAGGACCTTCCCTGTGCCCACGCGTGTTCAAGGGACAGGCCAGAGATTGCTGGGGGCTAACAGGGCCACTTTCAGTCACAGCTCTCTGAGTCTAGAAGGGCCCTCAGAGGCCACTCACTTAGCAATGGAGAAAGTGAAGTCAAGAAATAACAAGTGTGAAAGGAAGGAAGAAAGAAAGAGAAAGGGAGAAAGAAAGAGTGAAAAAGAAAAGAAAAGGAAAGGAAAGAAAAGGAAAGAAAAAAAGGAAACAACAAGCATCCTGCCAGGAACTCTGCCAATTAGTGGCAAGGACAAAGTTGGGACACAAATGTCTGACTCCCGCGGATAATGTTCTTCCACTCCTCCCGCCGTGGCCGGCCAAGCACAGGAGACTCAAGCCCGTCTCCAGCCCTCCAGGATCAGCTCTGAACACACATTCTAAAACTGGATGGGGACATCTCAGGGGGCAAAGGGATCAGCCAGGGCACATCCAGTGAAAAGGAAGGAGATGACAGAGGGTGCCACACTTTGAGATAAAATCGGGTCATACAACATCAAGAGGCCCAAGGTAGGGACTTAGAATCCTTCTCAGAAAGCTCTAGGCAGCTAGGCCAACAAAGAGGAAGGAACACTGAGATGAAAGTCAGTGGTGCCCAGTCCAGGTATGGAAAGAAGTCCATGCGGGGAGAAGAGAAGGTTCCCAGCCACTCCTGTACTCTCGCCAAGACCAAAATAAGGACTCCGGTCCTCTGAGATGTCGTCGCCCCATTGATGGGGCTCAGGGGCACCCGCTGTGTGTCAGGAGAAGGGAGCCGTAATAAGGGATGGGTCTTCCCAAAGGAGTGGCGGTCTGAACGCACAAAACAAGCAGATCAAAAACCAAGCCGCTGAGTGCTATAGCAGTGTGACCTGCTCGGTCACCAATGATGGCAGAGCAACGGGATCCAAGGACGGTGGGGGAAGCTGGAATGGCCCTGGAGAAAAGACAGGATTTACGAGGCAGAGAGGGTCGGGCACGGCATTCCCATCCAATGCCCAGGGTGTCTGGGGAATGGCGGGTGCCCTGTTGTGGTTACAGCATGGGCGGGGAGGGGACTGGCAAGAGAGGAGACTGCTGACAAGGACAGGGCCTGGTCACCCGGGGCCTTTAGAAAGACACTTCCAGGGGCGCCTGGGTGGCTCAGTGGGTTAAAGCCTCTGCCTTCGGCTCGGGTCATGGTCCCGGGGTCCTGGGATGGAGCCCCGCATCGGGCTCTCTGCTCAGCGGGGAGCCTGCTTCCCTTCCTCTCTCTGCCTGCCTCTCTGTCTACTTGTAATCTCTGTCAAATAAATAAATAAAATCTTTTAAAAAAAATTAAAAAAAAGAAAGACACTTCCAGGGTCCACGGAGCGGAGGAATGGAGGGAAGGGGACGGAGGCATTTGCAGTCGACAACACTCTAAGATGGCCCCCAAGATGCCCGCCTGGTCCAGGGGTGAGTACCCTGTACGATCTCCTCCCCCGAGTATGGGCAGGACCGTGAATACGGTAGACTAGCACTCCTGCGACTCAGTTCCCTTATAGGAAAAACTGCAGGAATGCTACAGATTTCATGAGGATCCCAAATCTGCTGGTTTTGAGTCCGTCAGAAAGGTGAGTATCCTGGTGGGCCTGATTAACCAGGGGGGAGCCATTGAAAAGGACCAGGCTTGTAAGAGGGAATGAAATCTTGCCATCTGCAACAGCATGGGTGGATGTGGAGAGTAGCATGCTAAGCAAAATAAGTCAGAGAAAGGCAAATACCACACGATTTCACTCACTTATGGCAATTTAACAAACAAAACAATGAGCAAAGGGGAAAGAGAGAGAGTGAGCGAGACAAAGCCAAGAAACAGACTCTTAACTCTAAAGAACAATCTGGTAGTTACCAGAGGGGTGTGGTGGGATGGGGGAACAAGGTGATGGGCATTAAAAGCACAGTTATCATGATGAACACTGAGTAATAATATCCAGAATTGTGGAATCTGAATCTGGTCTATACCTGAAACCAATAAATATAACACTGCATGTTAACTAGACACTGGAATTAAAATGTTAAAAAAAAAGGAGGGGGTGGCCCTGGCTGGCTCAGTTGGTGGAGCATGTGACTCTTTATCTCAGGGTTGTGAGTTCAAGCCCCATGTTGGGCGTGGAGCCTACCTAATTAAAATTTATTTTAAAAAGGAGAAAGAGACAACCAATAATCTAAGTAATCTACACAGGAAAAAAAAAAAAAAAGAAAGAAAAAGGGACCAGGCTTTTCTGGAGGGAGAAATTCTCCGCTGGCTTTGAAGAAGTAGCTGGCAAGCCAAGAGAGGGCCACCGTGCCAAGGAACCGAGAGCAGACCTCTGCCGACAGCCAGCTAGAGAGCAGGCCCTGGGGCCTGCACCACAGGAACCGAATTTGGCCAACAACCAGGTGCGCTTGGAAGACAACCCACAGCTCCAAAAGGAATGCAGCCCAGCCAACCCTCAGACGGCAAGCCCTTAAGCCATGCCCCGACCCTGAGTCTAGGAAGGGGTGAGATAACAAATAAAATGCTCTTCCAAACCATGAAGTTTGCAGTAAGCTGTCAAAGAGCACAGCAAATGGACACCACGTGAGTCTCGGGACGGCTCCCAGGGACCCCGTCCAGCCCAGTCTCCCGGCGGCCCCACTGCACCTGCTGTCACTAGCGTCATGGCGCACAGGAAGAGCGTTCAACCATCTTCACTGAGACCTACCTCCAGAAACTCGAACTCATCTCCCTTGGTCAGGGCAAGTTCAACCTGCTCCTTCAGAGTCTGGATCTCACTCTTCTTTTTGAGAAGGATCTGGTAGATGTTGTCGAACTTGGTATTGACCCTCTTCTCCTCTTCCTTTATCTTCCGTATGGAGGTAGCCTCTGCAGCGTCAATGAGCGCCTTGATTTCCATGTACTCCTGTCTCAGTTGCTCCACCTTCTGATTTGTAGCCTCCTAACAGGAGCCAAGACACAGCGGACATCACAGAAAGTTAAGCCCGTGGTACCAAGCGTTGGTGAGATGTGGAGCACTGGGAACTCTTTCCTGTGCTTTGTGGGAGGGCAACTGCTTTGCATGGGACTTCGGCAACGTTTAATGAATCTGAAGGTGCTCCTGCCCAACCCAGGGAACGGCCTCTAGAAAAACACTCAGACTCCTGCCCCAGAGACAGACCCAAGAATGCTCCTAAGCAGATCCGTTTGCTTAGCAGAACCCTGGAACAACCAAACATCTATCAGTAAGACGCAAATCCGCAAATTATTCATAGGATAGAATATTAAATAGTAATGAAAACTAATGAACTAGGGCAAGGCACAGGCAAATTTCCACGAGGGAAAAAACAACGTGCAGAAGACAACTCGGGCGTGATGCTTTTTATGCAGAGCTTAGGAACAAAGAGAATGGCTTCCTCTTAGGAAGAGAACACCCCTGGGGTTTCCCAGGGCATATGGCTACCCTGCCACAGACGACATCCCCAGCCGCCCTTGCACCTAGACGTGGCCACAAGACTAAGCTGCTCCCAGTGCAGCAGGAACACAACACTCTTCTCCCCTGTCCCCTCTTCTGCAGGCTCGAACAAAGACGTCATGGTGACCCAGCTCCAACCAGAGGTGAGAAACCCCCTGCAGTACGAGGTAGTAAGAAGACTCTGAGTCCTGCACGATCATGTGGAACGGAGACACCCCCGCTAGTCCGGGCAGCTCACGTCTGCTGAGCTGCCAAACGGAGCCAAAAAAAACCTCTATTTTATTTAAGACTCTGAATTTGGTGGTGGTGGTGGTGAGGGGTAATCTCTGTCAACAGTTTAGCCGCCCCCTCCAAACAGGACACATTCCTCCAAACAAGGAACGTGTCTTGTGGTCTTGTGGTGGTCAGCCACAAGACCACCGCTGGGAGAAAGCTGTGACTCCATTGTGCAGCTGGAAAAACTGAGGCTCAGAGATCTGCCCACAGTGGGCAAGTATCATAGGCTATTTTGTAACACAGCTGGTATTCTAACTCAGAACTCATCTAATGACACCACAGCTGCCACAGTAAAACCAGATGCTACGGCTCTAGAGCAGGATATTTAAAACTCAAATCTTCTTTCAATATATTCCTTCAGGGGCGCCCAGCTGGCTCAGTCAGAAGAGCATGCGACTCTTTTTTTTTTTTTTTTTTTTTTAAGATTTTATTTATTTATTTGACAGAGATCACAAGTAGACAGAGAGGCAGGCAGAGAGAGAGGAGGAAGCAGGTTCCCTGCTGAGCAGAGAGCCTGATGCGGGGCTCAATCCCAGGACCCTGGGATCATGACCTGAGCCGAAGGCAGAGGCTTTAACCCACTGAGCCACCCAGGTGCCCCGAGCATGCGACTCTTGATCTTGGGGTCATGAGTTCAAGGCCCACAGTGGGTACAGAGATTACTTAAATAAACTTAAAATATATATAGATATTATATTGCATATAATATTATTTTATTGTACATTTTATGTTTTTTACTTATATATGATACATATGTATTATTTTAATATATAATATTGAAAACCTTACAAAACTTATAAAAACTAGATCCCCCAAAATCTCTCATTCTACCCCTCCAATGCTTGTGCTACTATCCTGTTACTATACTTCCTTCCAGTCTTTTTTCCTACATTTCCTGTAATGGGTTGAATGATGACCCTCCCCGCAAAGATATGTGCAGATTTCAGAACCTGAGAAGGTGAGGTTACTTGGCAAAAGTCTTTGCAGATGTAATAAGGTAGGAATCTTGAGATGAGATTATCCTGGGCCACCTGGATGGGCCCCAAATCCAATGACAAAGGTCTTTGTTAGTGACAGAAGAAAAGACACAGAGGAAGGAGGAGGCCATGTGAAGACAGGGGTCAGGGCTAGAGTGACACTAGTCACACGCCAAAAATGCCTAAGCCTCGGGAAGCTGGAAGAGCCAAGGAAGGATTCTTCCCTTGAACCAGGAAGTGTGGCCCTGACTTTGATTCTGAACTTCTGGCCTCTAGGACTGTGAGCGAACACACTTCTGTCTCTATAAGCTGAGCTGGGGTAACTGGTTAGGATAGCTCTAGAAAACCAACACACTTGCTTTTTGTAAATAGACAGAACTCTAGTGGGTATACACTTTTGTTTCCTGTTTTTTTCCCATTTAAATTATAACCACTTTTTAGAACAGTACTTTTTTTTCTCACGATTTTTTTTTTTAAGTAAGCTCTATGCCCAATGAGGGGCTCGAACTCACAACCCCAAGATCAAGAGTCACATGCTCTACCAACTGAGCCAGTCAGGCGCCCCTCTATTACTACTTCATGGCCCTAATTTATTTTTTTAATTTCCCTCTATGTCTTTTTTTAAAGATTTTATTTATTTATTTGACAGAGATCGCAAGTAGGCAGAGAAGCAGGCAGAGAGAGAGGAGGAAGCAGGCTCCCCGCCGAGCAGAGAGCCCGATGTGGGGCCCGATCCCAGGACCCTGAGATCATGACCTGAGGTGAACGCAGAGGCTTAACCCACTGAGCCACCCACGTGCCCGTATGGCCCTAATTTTTAATGATTGCCCCCATCCTCCCCACACCAAGGTCAGAGCTCATGGAGAGTCCTCAGTTTAGGTTGACAAAGAATCTTTCCTGGGGGACACAGCTTTCTGGATGTCTTGCCGGGTGGAGGTCTCTTCCCGACTCCATGAGGGAAACCAACCCAAGCCCAGGGCGGAGGTCGGCTGCAGAGCCCCGTCACTCACCTGCACATCGTGTTGCCGGCCTCTCACGTCCTCCAGCGCCCTCGAGGCCCCGTTGATCTGACTGTAGATGACGGTCAGCTTATGCTTCAGCTTGGTCTGCAGCAAAAACACCCAGCGTGAGAGATCAGCGGATCCCAGCCCCCAACACCAGGGACTGCCCTGGTATCTACCCCACAGGTGCTTCTGCCATCCCAAGTCTTGCCTACCTATAGCTTTTGGAAGCATTCTCGTATTTATGGCCTCCCTTCAAACTTCTCAAGCAACAGTACAAGAAAGAAGTTACGAGCACAGGCTTTAGAGACAGACCGACCAGAGTGCCAGCCCCTGTTGCCAGTTGTCCCAGCATCTCTCACCTGTGCCCTCGGCCAAGAAAGAGATACAAATGTTTCCGCCTCCCAGGGCCAGCAGCAGAATGAACTGAAACAACATATGAACTCAGCACAGTGCCGGGATTTTAGTGAGGACAAACCAAAGGCGTGTTTTTATTATCAGGAGCTTCTTCATTAACACCCATTTTACAGACAATGAAACAGTGGCAAGGAGGCCAGCAAGGGGGCTGAGCTCACACAGAGCCAAGAACAGGCTGGAACGGTTGCTTCAGGGATGGCAGATGAGGCCGCTGGAGCCGGCTCTCCCACTGCAAACAATGAGAAAAGCAAAAACTGCTGGGAAGAAAAATCTGCTTACTGACAACAGAGAGCTAATTAAGCAGGGAAGGATGACGGAGCCCAGAGCTGGGAGAAGGCCATCCAGAGAGATAAGCCTGGCATCTGGGTTGCTCTCCCAGAACCATCTCCCAATTCCAGAAGACAGCTGGAAGGGTCACTGTCAGCCTCGGGGAAGCAGGGGGACAAAAGTCAGGGTGCAAGGCTCATTTGTTTGGCTCCAAGGGTAGGGACCTCCACAGGCTACACGTTAGGAATAAGGATGAACAAGTGGTAGCCCAGCCCCCTATCAGCAAAATCCCTGAAACGGAACTAAGGTGACTCAGAATTGTTAAGTCCCTAGTCACCTCCAGGAACCAAGGCCAATTACACATAAAGGGAGACAGTATCATCCGGGGCCTCTTAGTATTTCTATAAATTTTCATAATCCGTATCGGGAGCATCCCCCCTCCCTGCTCAGGTGACATGCTGGGGCACAGAAATGGGGAGGGGAAAAAACCCAGCCCCAGAATAAGAGCAGCTAGCGTTTCTTATATACGCACTGCAAGGGCCCGTGCTAGTGCTTTACAGGTGTTACCTTACTAAAAGCTAAGAACGACGCCGTAAGGTGCGAGCTACCCATCCTTTCAAAGAATGGACTCACATCACTGTTAACTGGTGTTACAAGGTCCTGGTGTTGTAATTAAAGCACTGAGGACACAGGAAATGTCTAGGAAAAAACATTTACTTCCCTTAACCAGCCAGCTCAACACCCTCCAGCCTGCCCCCTCCACTTTCCTGCCTCTCCCACTCCACTAGAGATATTGAGGTCTAGACCTGACCTTGAATCTGGATTTGAACAACCCAGTGACCGTCATCTATAAGGGCTGGAAGCAGGGATCAAGGTCACACTAACTTGACCCTGAAAGTCCAAGTTACTGATGATGTTTCAGATTCAACCTCTGTGACAATGCCCTTTGACCTGGCCTCTAACAGTGGCCAAGATAAACTGGGCCATAGGTGGAAGGCCAGGCCAAGGCAGATCCGGACTCACAGGTCTCAGAGCTGGAAGAGAGCTCAGAAAACCCAGGGGCTGCCAACTGTTCCACCTCCAACAGCTGCTCTCAGCAGTGCACCCCAAAACTCTATGTTGGGTAAAATTCTAGCCACCATTAATGAGATGCATATATGACGGTCCCCTGATGGCAGAGAGAGGGGCCTATGTGACTCCAGACAAAGGAAAGTGGCCCAAGGACTTAAAGAGAGACAATGATCCCCTCAAGGAGGGTAGAGAACTTTCTGAAGTGGAGGATCTGTTCACAGACTGAGGACCTGAGTTCTCCATGAGGATGTGGGAGGCTCGAAAGTCCCAGGTCCACCCCGCACCACTGGCCAAGACAAGCCAGCCGCCCAGGGCTGGGGCACTGCCCAGACAGGGCTGGCTCTGTCCCAGTAGGGAGCAGCAGCAGGGCTAGAGGGGGAAGGCTGATCGAAGGACTGGGCAAGCCAGGACAATGGTGAGCAGCAGGGAGGTGGCAAGGTCAGGCCTGTTACAAGGATTACAAAGCCAAGCGTGTGCGACAAACAAGTACGCTGGGTGCGGACTCCAGCCCCAGGCCCCAGGCTGAGAGCGAAGGTAGCTCCAGGCCAGGCCAAGAAGAACCCTCCCGCCCCTACTTGCCTTCTGCCTCCATGGATAAGAACTTCTAGAAGAGACTTTTGGCAGGAGCCCGCCACCTTGGTCCTCAGGGACAGGCCCATGCACCCCGAAGCAAAGAAGATATGGGCAGTCTGACACCCCCACCCCAGCAAGCTCTCTTCCACCCCAGCCGCCCAGAAATCACACCTGTAGTGCTTAGCGCTCACCCAGGAGGAAGCAGAGTCAGAATTCAAATCCAGGTCTCAACACCCGGCCCAGGTCAGAGCCAACCAGCCATCTGACTCTGGGACCAGCCTATGAGGCTCTTCCCACACTCATCCAAGCTCATCACCCTGGAGCCTCCTGACCACCCTTGCAGATCGGGAGGGAATGCTATGAACCCCATTTTACAGATGAGGAAGCTGAGGCTCACAGAAGGGCAGTGATTGCCCTAAACCACAGCTGATATGGGGCAGAGCCAGGCTCCTGACTTGAAAGGGTTGGCAGGATCTTTAGGGAGGCAGGTGGGATGCAGGTGGCCGCGCTTGCCAGGGCTGTGCTTTGAGGTCTGGCCTCTGAGACTCAGGGAGGAAGTTTTGAGAGACCAAGCTCAGACAGAGAAGCAGATCGGGCCTGGGAAGGGCTATGGCTGCTCAGGACCAAGGCCTGCACCCTGGTCCTGGCGCCATCACAAACCTTAGCCACAGGACAACAGGACAGTCCTTGTTCTTCTCGACAGGGCCTCGAGAATTAGAAGCAATCAGGCCATGCTCTGGAGCTCTGGCTGATATAAAAAAGGTGGTCCGGTTACACCTTTACAGCCTCTGCCTTGAGTCCACGAGGGAAGTGATGATCTCCCCCAAACCACTAAAATCATCACAGACCTGGAAGGCTCCTTAGGGAGCCACCTGGTCCCACGTCCTCACTTTACTGATGAAGACTCGGGCCCAGGGGCCAAAGCTGGGCCGAAAGTCGCACTGCAGAGGTGGAGGGCACTTCGGTGCAAGAGTCTGGCTCTGTCTGTGGGTAGCACCCAGAGCTGTCTGGCACCTGGCCCACCCTCTGCTCATAACAACCCTCCCGGCTCACTGGAACTCTCTGGCTCACCCCAAGTTTTTGTTCACGTGACCTCAAGCCTCCAGGAATATCCCATGCTCCATGAACTCGGGTATCAGGCAGGTCATGGGGACAAGCAGCAAACTGTAGAGTCCAACCAGCCGGGCTCCCAGTGCCTGCTTGGCCACTTACTGGGGTAGCTCACCCTAAATTAACTTCTCTGGGCCTCCATTTCCTCAGCTGTACCATGGACCAAATAATATCCACCTCTGGGATGCTGCCAAGATTCCACGAGGGAACCGAGGGAGCCTCCAGGGCTCATATCTGAGGTGGGAAAACCTCTACAGGCTTGAGGCAAGCAACCTCAGCTGTCCTCAGTGGTCCCATCTGTAAGACGGGGAGGAGGGGGAAGACGGTGGGCTACGGATGACGGAGGAGGGCTCTGTGATCTCCTTGCCCCTTTGCACTCTGACATCAGGGACGCCCCTGCCCCGCTTCTCGGGCAGGGCAAGACCCATCCTCCTGCCCCCGGTGAGCCGCTGCGGACCACAATGCCCACAGTGGCTCCCTCTGCACCTCCCTGTGCCCTCGCCCGCCACCCTGTACCTCCAGGTCAGCGCTGGCCTGGCTCAGGGGCGCAGGCGAGCAGGCCTTGTGCTCCACCAGGCAGATGTGGCAGATGCACTCGTCGTGCTGGGGGCAGAATAAGTCCCGCAGCCGGTTGTGCTGGGGGCACTTGCGGCGCATCAGGTCCTGGACGGGGGGCTGCAGCTGGTGGTCCCGGAAGGCGGGGCTGTCCAGGTGCGGCTGCAGGTGCTCCGGGCAGAAGGAGGCCATGCACACCAGGCACGTCTTGACGGCGGCCTCCTTCAGGCAGTGGTCGCAGGCCACCAGGCCCGCCTGGCTGGGCGCAGCGGCACGGGTGGGCAGCTTCCAGCCGTCGGGGGGCGGGGGCGTCGCCCGGGCCTGCTCGGCCTGCAGGAACTGCTCCACCACCGCGCACAGCACTGTGTTTTTGCGCAGCTGCGGCCGCGCGTGGTAGCTGGCGCGGCACTGTGGGCACAGAAACGGCGGGCCCTGGACAGCCCACGTCTCGTCCAGGCACAAGCCGCAGAAGTTGTGGCCGCAGGGCGTGGTGACCGGCCCCTTGAAAGGCTCCAGGCAGATGGAGCACGACAGCTCCTCGGCCAGGGGGACCAGCTCCGCCATGGCGCTCCTGGGGACTGGACGGCAGGCGCTGGAAGGAAGGCCACGACTGCCACAGGACAGCCGGAGGCCCGCGAGGAAACGAAACTGAGCCGCGGGAAGGGCGGGCCCCGCGGGCCTCCAGGAAGTCACGTGGGGGGCGGGGCGGGGCGGGCCGCGCTGGGGCCCGGGGCGCGGGGACGCCGGGGATTGCGCCGCGCGCGGAGCGGGGTGGCCGCGCTGGAAGCCCCGACGGCTCCGCGGAATGGGCGCGGGCGCGGGTCTCAGGGTCTCAGTTCGTACCCACGAGCTGCAGCGGTTTCTGTCCGCGCTCCCCTACCACCCACCCCCAGCGGAGGAGGAAACCTGCGCGGCAGGTGGGGAACCCCGGCCGGGGTGGCGCTCCTGCCCCAGCGCGCCCGCAAATGGTGCCTTCTGCGGTGAACTCACCGGGACCCGCGCTGCCCCCTTGCGCGCCCTCCCGGGAGGGGTCCATCCGTCCTGGCCTTGAAGACCTAGTGTAGAACCAAGAAGCTGCCCCTCCTCGCCCCCTTTATAAGCCCTTCCTTCTTCCCCCCGGTTGGGCTCTGGCTCATCCGGATATGGTCCCTGAAGGCCGGAGCCCCTGGGCACACAAAATGATGGTGATTTCTTATCAATATGGCGATGCCATATCAATCAGTAGAAAATGCAGTTTTGTTTTGTTTTTAATTTCTGGTTCTACTTCACTGGGCTTTGCAGATATCTTAGGGTTTTTGTTGTTGTTGTTTGTTTTGTTTTTAAGATTTTATTTATTTGACAGAGATCACAGGTAGGCAGAGAGGCAGGCAGAGAGAGGGGGAAGCAGGCTCCCCGCTGAGCAGAGACCCCCCCCCCCCCATGTGGGGCTCCATCCCAGGAGCCTGGGATCATGACCTGAGCCAAAGGCAGAGTCTTAACCCACTGAGCCACCCAGGCGCCCCGGGCTTGTTTTTTTTGTTTTGTTTTTGTGGAGGCGGAGAAATTAAGGCCATCCCACCTCAAGTTTAGCGTTGGCACAGGTACAACCATCTTAGCTTCAGCAGCCATTTCTGGCCCCTGTGACCAGGGGCTGAACTTGACCCTACTTCAGTTTCAGGAAAAACTGCTATACCCGCCCCGGCAACAGCTAATCAGCTTACTGCAGGAAAGTCTGAAATTTCCCCTCTTCCCTTCCCCCAAGCCTCTTGTAATGACACATAAATACCCCTGCCTTAACTAGACTCGGGGTCCAAGTCCTTATTCTGCTGTGTCGGATATACTTGGGCCCCAGCTTAAGCTTGTGGAATAAACCCTCATGTGATTGCATCGGTGTTGGCTCCTTGGTGGTCTCTCGGACCTGAGAACTTGGGCATTACACAAGTAGGCAGAGAGGCAGGCAGAGAGAGAGAGGAGGAAGCAGACTCCCTGTTGAGCAGAGAGCCTGATGTGGGGCTGGATCCCCGGATCCTGAGATCATGACCTGTGCCAAAGGCAGAGGCTTAACCCACTGAGCCACCCAGGCGCCGAGGGTTGGTTTGTTTGTTTTGTTTTTTCAGATTTGACAGAGAACAGAAGCAGGGGGAGCAAGAGAGGAAAAGGAGGCTCCCAGCTGAGCCGGAAGCCCCCTGTGGGACTAGATTCCAGGACCATGGATTCATGACCTGAGCCAAAGGCAGACGCTTAACCTACTGAGTCACCCAGGCACCCAATATCCTAGAAAACAAAGGTTTCTCTCTCTCTCTCTCTCTCTCTCTCTCTCTCTCTATCACACACACACACACACACACACACACACACACACACGCACACACTAATTTTGAAACATTTTTCTCAAAATCGCTTATTTATATTTATTTCCTTTCATTCATCCAGCTCTTGTTTCCCTGGCCTGGGTGCAGGAAAAGTGGGTATACAGGAGGGGAGAAGTATTGGCCAGAGGTGGGGACCGAAGAGAGAGATAGGGTTTGGGGGTAGAGTTTGCTGGAGTTTGCATTGGACAGGGTGAGCAGCAAACATAAAAAGGTAAATGTTTTAACTGCTAAAAGTAAAAGTTACCACTTGTGGGGCTCCTACTCTGTTCAAGACAAGTCACATAACTTACCTCTTAGA
The DNA here is from genome assembly GCA_003697995.1 of Taxidea taxus jeffersonii. NCBI lineage: Eukaryota > Metazoa > Chordata > Mammalia > Carnivora > Mustelidae > Taxidea > Taxidea taxus. The sequence continues at coordinate 95,299 of ML103210.1, forward strand.
ATTCTTATAAACACTAGAAGAACTTATTATGTCCATTTACAGGTGAGGATCTGTATTTTGTTTTTTTAAGTAATCTCCCCGCCCAACATGGGGTTCAAACTCAGGACCAACAACAGTCTGCTTGCTTAAGGGCTGAGCCAGCCAGGGACCCTCCTTTCATTTTAAGTAATCCTTTTAAATTTAAAATTACATTTTAGGGGCACCTGGGTGGCTCAGTGGATTAAGCCTCTGCCTTCAGCTCAGGTCATGATCCCAAGGTCCTGGGATCGAGCCCCACATCGGGCTCTCTGCTCGTCGGGGAGCCTGCTTCCTCCTCTCTCTCTCTGCCTGCCTCTCTGCCTACTTGTGATCTCTGTCTGTCAAATAAATAAATAAAGTCTTTAAAAAAAATAAAATAAAATTACATTTTAAGTAATCTCTCTGCCCAAAGTGGGGCCCAGAATAGGGTCATTTATTTTATACAAAACAGCTGAGATTCAAACTCAGGATTGCTCTGCTTAAAATTCTAATTCCTGGTTTTCCTATTTCTGTTCCTCCAAGACTCTTTTTTTTTTTTAAGATTTAATTTATTTATTTGATAAATAAATCACAAGTAGGCAGATCACAAGTAGGCAGAGAGGCAGAGAGAGAGAGAAGGAAGCAGGCTGTCCGCAGAGCGGAGAGCCCGATGCGGGGCTTGATCCCACGACCCTGGGATCATGACCCGAGCCAAAGGCAGTGGCTTTAACCCACTGAGCCACCCAGGCGCCCCTCTCCAAGACTCTTAACCCCATTTGTTCTCCTCTGTATTGTGTTGTTGTTCTTTGCTTGGGGAGGAGGAAGGCAAAAGGGGAGGAGGAGTTAGGAAATCAGCTTTGTGCATAGTATCTCATTTAATCCTCACACTAAATCTTTAAGGTAGGTATTATCTCATGTTACAGATGAGAACACCAAGGCTTAGAGAAGAGAAATAATCTTGCCTAAGACAACAGACACTGGCATGCAGCCTATCCCATTCTAGAAGCCAAACATTTCCTACTAGAAGATGTTGCCTCCCAAGGGGAGGGATGGAGCCGTTTACAGGAAGTAAATTTAATGAAACACCCTATGTCTTAGCTGTTGTGGGTGAGGTAGCCTGGTGACTCAGCCAGAATGACTGTAGAATTTTCTGAGAGTTTAGAAGGGCTAGTGAGTGAAGAGGACTTGCAGGAACATAGTCTGTTTATCAAATTTTATTTGATATTTATTTGACATTTTCTGAGACCTACTGAGACAGGGAAGCTGAAGAAGGCCCCATTTACTCACGTTCTGTAGTTCACCTTACATCTGGGTAAACCAAAGAAGCTACCTTCCCACTCCAAGGGGGAAGCAAGGAACTGAATTGTTCTCTGAGTTTCATCCTGGGCCCTAAACACCCGATAACATCTGAGAAGAACCGGGTCACAGACATTAGCTTTGAACAAACCTCGGCCCACACTGGCATCAATATCCCCGACTTTGGTGATGAATGGGACAACACCTGTTGTTCACCTGACATGCCCTTTGATTGATCCCTACCTGGATTCCTGGAGGGACACGTGTCCTGGACCCCTTTCCTGTATAAATCCCTAGCCACAAGTGACAGGGAGACTCACTTTTTCTTTTCCGAGTCTCCCAGGCACTCCATCTCTAGACCATATCCCTACTCAGTAAACCCTGTGCTCACTTCCTCCTGGCTCATATTTGATTTCTCTCCTGCTGGAAGCCAAGGGCCCTCCAAACTGGTCCTGTGAGGGCCGCCAGTGGGTCCTCACACTCCAGGGGAGCACGGACTCCCGTGCTCCCACTCCGGAGGAGTCACACTACAATGCTAAAGTCATGCCATTGTGGTTAGAGAATAGGCTTTGGAATATTTCAACTTTTAAAATTTACTGAGACTTGTTTTGCTTCCTAAATGTGGTCTTGTCCTATTGTGGTTTACTGTTTGCATGGTACCTCTTCTCCTATCTTTGTCCTTCCAACCTATTTGTGTCTTTGAATCTAAAGTGTGGCTTCTGTAGACAGCATATAGTCAGATTGTGTTTTATGGGATTTTTTGCTTTGTTTGTTTTGTTTTGTTTTACGCATCCTGCCAACCTCTGCCTTTTCGCTGGAGTGTTTAACCCATTTACATTAAATTAATGATAAGTTAGGGTTTACATCTGCCATTTACCATTTATTTTTATGTCATATCTTTTTTTGTTCTTCTGCTTCTCCATTACTGCCTTCCTTTGTGCTAATTATTTTCTAGTGTACTATTTTTATTCCTTTGTTCAAATATTCTTTCTGCCCTCCCTCTCCCCCCTCTCCTCCAGGAACTCCCATTCCGTGTATGTGGGTATGCTTGTTGATGTCCCACAGGTCTGTGAGGCTCTGTTCATTTTCCATGATTCTTTTCCCTTTCTGTTTCAAGGACTGGATCATCTCAATTGATCTGTATATCCAGATCCATGAAGTCTTTCTTCCACCTACTCAAATCTATTGAACTCCTGTGGTGAATTTTTCACTTCATTTCTTCTACTTTCCAACTCCAGAATTTCCATTTGGTTCTTTAAAAAAAAAAAAAATGAGAGGGTGAAATGGGTGGCTGTTACAGCTGGGTTAAGTATCCAACTCATGGTTTCAGCTCAGGTCGTGATCTCAGGGTTGTGAAACTGAGTCCCACATCAGGCTCCACACTTAGCACAGAGTGTGCTTAAGACTGTCTCTCCCCCCCCCCCAAAAAAAGACTGTCTCTCCCTCCTCAAAATGGATGAAGGACCTCAATGTGAGAAAGGAATCCATCAGAATCCTTGAGGAGAACATAGGCAGCAACCTCTTCGACCTCAGCCACAGCAACTTTTTCCTAGGAACATCGCCAAAAGCAAGGGAAGCAAGGGCAAAAATGAACATTGGGACTTCATCAAGATCAAAAGTTGCACAGCAAAGGAAACAGTCAACAAAACCAAAAGACAATTGACAGAATAGGAGAAGATATTTGCAAATGGCATGTCAGATAAAGGGCTAGTATCCAAAAATCTATAAAGAGCTTGCCAAACTCAACACCCAAAGAACAAATAATCCAGTCAAGAAATGGACAGAGGGCATGAACAGACATTTTGGCAAACAAGACATCCAGATGGCCAGATGAAAAAGTGCTCCACATCTCTCGGCGTCAGGAAAATACAAATCAAAACCACAATGAAATACCAACTCACACCAGTGAGAATGGCTAAATTAACTCACACCAGACAGATGCTGGTGAGGATTCAGAGAAAGGGGAATCCTCCTACACTGTTAGTGGGAATGCAAGCTGATGTAGCCACTCTGGAAAACAGCATGGAGGTTCTTCAAAAAGTTGAAAATAGAGCTACCCTATGACCCAGCAATTGCACTACTGGGTATTTACCATAAAGATACAAATGTAGTGATCCAAAGGGGCATGTGCACCCAAATGTTTATAACAGCAATGTCCACAATAGTCAAACTATGGAAAGAACCTAGATGTCCATCAACAGATGAATGGATAAAGAAGATGTAGTGTATATATGTATATATATATATATATATATATATACACACACATATATACACAATGGAATACATATATATATATATAACAATGGAATACTATGCAGCCATCAAAAGAAATGAAATCTTGCCATTTGCAATGACTGGATGGAACTAGAGGGCATTGTGCTTAGCGAAATAAGTCAATCAGAGAAAGACAATTATCATATGATCTCCTTGATATGAGGAAGTTGAGAGGCAACATGAGGGGTTTGAGGGGTAGGAAAAGAATAAATGGAACAAGATGAGATCGGGAGGGAGACAAACCATGAGAGACTCTTAATCTCACAAAATAAACTGAGGGTTGCCGGGGGGAGGGGGATAGGGAGAGGGTGGTTGGGTTATGGACATTGGGGAGGGAATGTGCTATGGTGAGTGCTGTGAAGTGTGTAAACCTGGCAATTCACAGACCTGTACCCCTGGGGCTAATAATACATTTTATGTTAATAAAAAAAATTTAAAAAGACTGTCTCTCCCTCTTCTTCTGCCCCTCCCCACCTCTCTCTCTCTCTCAAATAAATAAATCTTTTTAAAAAATATTTTTTCTATCTCCTTACTGATCCTCTATTGAGAGAAACATCATTTTCATACTTCACTGTATGAAAATGATGTCATTAGACGTGTTTTCCTAATGTTCTTTGAACATATTTAAAATAGCTGATTGGGGGCATCTGGGTGGTTCAATGGGTTAAGCCTCTGCCTTCGGCTCAGGTCATGATCTCAGGGTCCTGGGATCAAGCCCCGAATCGGGCTCTCTGCTCATTGGGGAGCCTGCTTCCCCCTCTCTCTCTGCCTGCCTCTCTGCCTACTTGTGATTTCTCTCTCTGTCAAATAAATAAAATAAAATCTTTAAATAAAATAAAATAAAATAGCTGATTGATTTAAAGTTTTTGTCTAGTAAGTCCAACCCCTGCACTTCCTCAAACAATATCTATTGATTTTTCTTTTCTTATATGGGCCATTCTTGTTTCTTTGTATTGTGATTTTTTTCAAAATTGGACATTTAAAATAATGCAGTGTGGCACTGCGGACACTGGATTTCCCCCTCCCCAGGATTTGTTGTTATAGCTGTTTGTCACTGTTTTTGTTTAGTGACTTTCCTGAATTAATTCCATAAGGTCTATATACCGAGTCCCAGCTCAGTTGCCTTAGTGATCACCTAATGACTGGATGGAGATTTCCACAAATCCCTAGAACCAATAATTTTTCCAATATTTTCCAAGGGCTCAGACTTGTTTGTAGCCCATTGGTTTTTAAGAGTACCATGGAGCTGGGGGTAGGGGTAATAGAATAGAATAGAGCAAGTTAAAACACCCAAATTTGCTGTCCTCACCAGGATTAAGCCACTTCTCTTAAATAAGCATTCCCTGAATTGTGGCAAGTTCTTCACTAATTTCCAGGGTTCTGAAAACCTGGATCCTGACAAGTTTGTTAGTTTTCTTCTATGGAAGAAGAATTTTCAGAGGTCCTTCACAATATAATGACATATAAGAAATATCTATTTGGCCATTCAAATGACCAAAAGATATTTCTAGATATATTTGATCTTCACCCAGTTCCTGAAAACACCTCGGAGTCATAAATGTGAAATGGGTGGCTTGTTATTAACAAAAGGGACTTTTGGACCCCACCTGAGAATGGGGAATGATTGCCAAGAGGACCAAGTGATTAGAAGGTTTTAGTCCCCGCTGTCCCCACCTCCAGAGAGGAAAGAGGGCTGGAAGTTGAATCAGCCAATGACCAGTAACCTAGTCATTCATGACTGTGTAACGAAGCCTCCATAAAAATCCAAGAGAGCAGATTTTTCGTCCTTTCCAGAGAGCCTCCATGCTTGGGGAACCAGAACACTTTCACGTATCACGGAGCCAGGCCCCAAAGCTCCAAGGGAACAGAAGCTCCTTTGTTTGGGATCTCACCCTATGTATCTCTTCATCTGACTACTGATTCATATCCTTTATCATATTCTTTTATAAACTGGTAGACATTAAGTAAGTAACCTCCCTGAGTTCTGTGAGCTGCTCTAGCAAATTAATCAAACTTAAGGAGGAGCTTGTTGGAACATCCAGTCTATAGCCGATTGGTCAGAAGTGCAGGAAAAAGTCTGGGACCTGTGACTGGCAACTGACATTACAGATGGGGAGCAGTCTTATAGGACTGAGCCCCTAACCTATAGAATCTGGTGCTATCTCCAGGTAGAAAGTGTCAGAGCTGAATCGAATTCTCAGACACCCTGCTGGTGTCCAAGAATTGCTTGGTGTTGTTGGGGGAATTCCCCACTCATATCAGAATTAGGTTCAGGAACCCTAAAAGATTCTTATTCTGTCATTTTTGCTGATGTCACCATGTCAGTGGTAATAATCCCTCTTTCATTCATGATATAATAGCAATTTTTGTTTTCTTTCTTTTTCTCTTGATTAATCTATCTAATATGTTATTAATTTTACTGATTTTTTTGAAGAATCAACTTTTGGCTTTAATTTTCTCTGTCATTTATGTACTCTTTTTTTGCATTGATTTCTCCTCTTATCTATTATTTCATCCTATTTATTTTTGGTTTAATTTGCTCTTCCTTTTTTTTTAAGATTTTATTTATTTATTTGACAGACAGAGATCACAAGTAGGCAGAGAGAGAGGAAGGGGGAAGCAGGCTCCCCGCTGAGCAGAGAGCCCAATGTGAGGCTTGATCCCAGGACCCTGGGATCATGACCTGAGCTGAAGGCAGAGGCTTTAATCCACTGAGCCACCCAGGTGCCCCTAATTTGCTCTTCTTTTTCAAGCTTATGATTAGATTATTATTGCTAAACTTTTTTTTCCCTATCTAACAAAGTCATTTAATTTTTTTAAAGATTTTATTTATTTATTAGTTAGAGAGAGAGAGAGAGCGAGCACAGGCAGAGAGGCAGGCAGAGGGAGAAGCAGGCTCCCTGCCGAGCAAGGAGCCCGATGTGGGACTTGATCCCAGGACGCTGGGATCATGACCTGAGCCAAAGGCAGCCGCTTAACCAACTGAGCCACCCAGGCATCCCACAAAGTCATTTAAAACTATAGATTTCTTGGGCGCCTGGGTGGCTCAGTAGGTTAAAGCCTCTGCCTTCGGCTCAGGTCATGGTCCCGGGATCCTGGGATGGAGTCCCGCATCGGGCTCTCTGCTTGGTAGGGAGCCTGCTTCCTCCTTTCTCTCTGCCTGCCTCTCTGCCTACTTGTGATCTCTGTCTGTCAAATAAATAAATAAAATCTTAAAAAAAAAACTATAAATTTCTCTTTAAGCACTGCTTTAATTATATTCCACAAGTTTTGATATGTGTGTTTTCATTATCATTCTATTCAAAATACTGTCTAATTTCCTTTGTAGTTTCTTCTTTGATGCATTAGCTACCTATAAGGATATGGCTTCATTTCCAAGTATCTGGAGATTTCCTGGATATATTATTGTTATGGATTTCTAATTTAATGCAATCTTTGCTCTACTATCTAAGATGCTTGTCTTTTGAAATATGTTAAGACTTATTTAATGGCTCAGCATTTGGTCTATCTTAATGAACATTCCTAGTGTACTTGAAAAAAAGTGTGTTTTGCAGATTGAATGTATAAATGTCAGTTATAGCAAGGCTCAGATCTTCTGTATCCTTCCTATTTTTCTTTTGTCTAGTGGTTTTACACATTTCTGACAGGAGATGCTAATTTCTTCAATATGATAATGAATTTGTCGATTTCTTAGCTGGGAAGAGGCAAGAAGAGTCCCTCCTACAAGTCCCAGAGAGAGCCTGCATCCCTCTGGGAGCATGACACCTTAAATTAGAACCACGAGAGAATGAAATTTTGTTGTTTCATATCACCTAGTTTGTGGTACTTTATAATGGCAACCCTAGGAAATTAATACAGGTACATGCCATTAAGGATTTTATGTATTTCTTATTATTTAACCCCTTTATAATCATGAAAAGCCCCCCTTTGAGACACCTGGCTGGCTCAGTTAGTGAAGCATGTGACTCTTGATCTCGGGGTTGTGGTTTTGAGCCCCTCATTAGATGTAGAAATTACTTAAAAGTCTTTTAAAAAGAAAAAGAAAAGCCTCCCTTTATCTCTCAAAATAATCTTTCTTTTAAGATCTATTCTGTCTTGGGACGCCTGGGTGGCTCAGTTGGTTAAGCGGCTGCCTTCGGCTCAGGTCATGATCCCAGCGTCCTGGGATCGAGTCCCACATCGGGCTCCTTGCTCGGCAGGGAGCCTGCTTCTCCCTCTGTCTCTGCCTGCCACTCTGTCTGCCTGTGCTTGCTTGCTCTCTCTCCCTCTCTCTCTGTCAAATAAATAAATAAAATCTTAAAAAAAAAAAAAGATCTATTCTGTCTGATAGCAAGAGTAACACCAACTTTATTACCTTACTCTTTCCGTGGTATAGCTTTCTATCCTGTCACTTTCTTTTCTTTTCTTTTCTTTTTTTTTTTTTTAAGAAATGCAGTGTCTTTTCTTTTTTTTTTTTTTAAGATTTTATTTATTTATTTGACAGACAGAGATCAGAAGTAGGCAGAGAGAGAAGGAAGCAGGCTCCCCGCTGAGCAGAGAGCCCGATGCAGGGCTCCATCCCAGGACCCTGAGATCATGACCTGAGCCGAAGGCAGAGGCTTTAACCCACTGAGCCACCCAGGCGCCCCTCCTGTCACTTTCAACCCCTCTGTGTCTTTATGTTTAAAGTGTGTCTCTTGTAGACTGAACATTGTTGGTTCTTGCTTTTTTGTCCACCCTGATAATCTCAGCCTTTTAGTTAGAGTAGTTAGTCCACTTGTAATTAATGTACATATTGATTTTTTAAAAAACATTTTATTTATTTGACAGAGAGAGAGACCACAAGAAGGCAGAAAGGCAGGCAGAGGGAGAGGGGGAAGCAGGCTCCCCACTGAGCAGAGAGCCCGTTTTGGGGCTCAATCCCAGGACCCTGAGATCATGACCCGAGCTGAAGGCAGAGGCTTAACCCACTGAGCCACCCATGTGCCCCTAATGTACATATTGATTTTTAAGTTTCCCAAATTGCTACTTGCTTTTTAGTTATCTCTTTGGGTTTTTTTTCCCTCTTTACCAGTCTTTCTTCACATTAATCAAATATACTATACATTTCAGGGGTGCCTGGGAGGCTCAATCAGTTAAGCATCTGCCTTCAGGTCAGGTCATGATCCCAGGGTCCTGGAGTTGAAGCCCACATGAGGCTTCTTGCTTAGCGAGGAGTGTGCTTCTACCTTTCTCTCAGCCTTTCCCTCCCCACTTGGGCTCTCTCTGTCAAATAAAATCTTATATATATATATATATATATATATATATATATGTATATGTATATATGCTATACATTTCATTTTTGTTTCTTCTTCTTAGCCTTTTTTTAAAAAGATTTTATTTTATTTATTTGACAGAGAGAGATCATAAGTAGGCAGAAAGACAGGCAGAGAGAGAGGGGGAAGCAGGCTCCCTGCTGAGCAGAGAGCCCGATGTGGGGCTTAGTCCCAGGACCCTGAGATCATGACCTGAGCCAAAGGCAGAGACTTTAACCCACTGAGCCACCCAGGCACCCTCTTCTTCTTAGCCTTTTACTTATACTTTTTATTTTTCTAGTAGTCTTCTGTGGGTTATAATATACATTTTTAGCTTATCACAGTCTACTTAGAATTAATATTGCATTAGTAATTCATATAAAATATGAGAATCTTATTACATTAAAATTTCACTTACCACCACTTTGGCTGTTGTTGTTCTTTTGCTGTTGTTGCCATATATGTCATATATACTTACCTAATAAACCCCACAACTATTGTAAAAGTCATTAAACAAGGAAGTCATTAGGCTGGGATGGCTCTGATGTTTTGGCAGCCAACATTAGCAAGCCAAAACTCATGCCAGAGTCCATGCTTATTAGTGCCTTGAGGTTAGGAATGAAAAACTTAAGAACAATCAGCACAAACAGTGAACTAGGCTTTCCCAAATAAGGCAACTGCTTCAGCTATAATTAAATAACACAAACTCTCCCAGCTCCTGCCAATAGAGCACCTATAACCACTTCAGGTCTGGCCACTGCCTGAGACAAATCAATGTTTGTTCAAATGAACTCTTCAAAAATGTAATGTACCTCAGTTTATCTTTTAACAGTATCCTATTATTACATTTAATTTAAACAGTCAGTTAACTTCCAAAAAAATTTTTTTAAAGTTAAAAAAATATGGTTACATATAAAAAGATAGATAAATTCCCCCACATATTTACCATTCCCAGGGCTCTTCCTTACTTCTTACAGATAGCAGTTTACTGCAGCATATCCTGGAGGGCAGACCATCTGGCAATGAATTCTTACAGCTTCTGTTTATCTGAAAATGTCTTTCTTTCATCTCAATTCTAATAGGTAATTTCACAGGAGATATAATTCTAAGTTGACTTTCTTTCCTTCCAGCTTTTTATAAAGAGGTCATTCTAGGGGTGCCTGAGTGGCTCGGTTGCTTAAGCAGCTGGCTCTTGATTTCAGCTCAGGTCATGATCGCAGGGTCCTGGGATCCATCAAGCCAAATGCTGGGCTCCACACTCAGTGAGGAGTCTGCTGGAAGATCTTCTCCCTCCCTCTCCCTTTGCCTCTCCCCATGCTTGCACTATCTCTCTCTCTAAAATAAATCAATCTTTAAAAATATATATATCATTCTGATCCCAGGGTCCTGGGATCGAGCCATGTGTCGGGCTCTCTGCTCAGCAGAGAGCCTGCCTCCTCCTCTCTCTCTGCCTGCCTCTCTGCATACTTGTCATCTCTGTCTGTCAAATAAATAAATAAATCTTTAAAAAATATATATATATATCATTCTATTGTCTTCTGGATTCCATTTTTCTGATGAGACATTCACTATCATTTGTACTGGTCTTTCTCTGCAGGTGTTTTATCTCCTCTGGTGAGGTTTGAGATTATCTCCTTAAAATTGTCAGCATTTTTTAAAAAGATTATTTATTTATTTATTTGACAGAGATCACAAGTAGGCAGAGAGGCAGGCAGAGAGAGAGGAGGAAGCAGGCTCCCCACTGAGCAGAGAGCCCGATGTGGGGCTCGATCCCAGGACCCTGGGACCATGACCTGAGCCAAAGGCAGAGGCTTTAACCTACTGAGCCACCCAGGCACCCCAATTGTCAGCATTTTAACTATGATGTCCTTGGGTGTCTTTTGTTTTTTTTTAAATCCTGCTTGGAGTTTGCTAGGATTCTTGGATTTGTAACTTGAATGTTTTCTCCAAATTTGGGTAATTTTTTGGACTTTGTTTCTTCAATATTTTTGGTCCCATTCTCTCTCTCCAGTTAACTATATGTCAGCTTGCTTGACATTATCCCATAGGTTGCTGGGGTTTTGTTAATCTTTCTTCTTTCTATTCTTCAAATAAGATAATTCCTACTGATCTGATTTCGGGTTTATTTAGTCTTTCTTCTGAAGTCTCCAACTTGCTGTGAATATCCTACAGTTACATTGTAATTTCAGATATTTATCTTTCCATTCTTGGATTTCCACTTGGTTCTTTTTTTACAGTTTCAATTGCTTTGCTGAGATTTGCCATCTATCCACCCATTTTGACTATATTTTCCTTTAAGTCCTTAAAAATATTTATAATAGCTACTTGAACATCCTTTCTGATAGTTCCAACATTTGGGTGAATTGGGAATCTGTTCTGTTGATTATTTAATTTGTTTGTTCTTGGACAAAGGGTCCTCTGGAATCCTCCCCCCTGCCACAGCTTCCTTTTCTTCAGTAACCTGCCTAATTTTTAATTTCTCAGTATCCCACTAACCCAGTCTCTGTCCCCTCAGCTCAGTGAGATAACTCTCCAATTGTGACCAACCTCCCTCCCATACCGCAGTAGAAGTTCAGGGTGACTGTGAGGCTTATGTCACATGTTTCCCTTCTCTGCAGGATTAAAGTACTACACTCCTTTTGCCCAATGCTTGAAAAAAGTTGTATAACATATCTTATTCAATTGTGTAGTTGTTCGGTGGGTGGGCAGTTCTTGAACTAATGACTCTGTTATAGCCAAAGGTGGGTGTTATCTGACATCAAATTCTTTCAAAATATTTTGTTTCTCATGTTTTTGATAATCCTTTTCCTGGTGCCCTGAACTTGGGCCTAGCCCACTATTTGGATACTCTAGTACAACCCTGTCTTCTGTTTCTTTTTTTCTTCATTTTTTTCTCACTCTGTCTCCAATTTTTTTTTAAGAGAGAGAGAGAGAAAGAGTGAGAGTTGGGGGGGGCAGAGGAGGAACCAAGGGAGAGAGGAGAATCCCAAGCAAACTCCATGCTGAGCACAGACCCAACACAGGGCTTGATCCACAACCCTGAGATCACAACCTGAGCCAAAATCAAGAGGCAGACATTCAATCAACTGAGTCACCCAGGTGCCCCCAACTCTGTCTCCAATCTTAAAAATGGATTCAGATCAAGGGAATATGAAGATAAGTCACAGGATGGAAGAAAATATTTGCAAAATACATCGCTAACAAAAGACTGCTATTCAAAATGTACAAAGAACTCTAGGCTTAACAGGAAAAAAAGCTCAAATGAAAAATGGGCAAAAGATCTGAACAGGTACTTTGCCAATGAAGATAATAGATGGCAAATAAGTTTATGAACAGATGCTCCACTTCCTATGTCCTCAGGGAATTACAAATGAGAACAACAAAGAGATACCACTATATACCAATTTGTATGGCCAAAATCTGGAACACTGAGAACAGCAAATGCTGGTGAGGATATGGAGCAACAGGAACTCTCACTTATTGTCAGAAGAAATGCAATGGCACAACCACTTGGAAGACAGTTTGGCAGTTGCTTACAAAACTAAATACATTCTTACTGTACCATCCAGCAATCATGCCTCTTGGTATTTACCCAAAGCAGCTGAAAACTTATGTCCACATGAAAATCTGCACTCAGATATTTATAGCAGTTTTATTTAAACTTGCCAAATCTTGGAAACAACCAAGATGTCCTTTAGTAGTTGAATGGGCACATAAACGATGGTACATCTGAACAATGAAGTATTACTCAGTGCTAAAAATAAATGAGCCATCAGATGACAAACAGACATGGAAGAAACTTTAGTTCATATTATTAAGTGAGAGAAGCCAATCTAAAGAGGCTACATGTAAGATTCCAACTATATGCCATTCTGGATAAGGCAAAAATATGGAGACGGTAAAAGCTCCCTGGTTGCCAGGGGCCAAGGGATAGGAATGAATGGATAGGCACACATAGAAAATTTTTAGGGCATTGAAATTATTCTGTATAACACTATAATGGTGGATACATGTTATTGTGTATTTAGGAAAACCCATAAAGTGTGTTATACCAAGAGCGAACACTAATGGAAATTTCAGATTTTCGGTGATAATGATGTGTTGGTGTGGGTTCATCAGTTGTGACAAACGTACCACTGTGGTGTTGATAATGGGGAAAGGAGGTATAGGAACTCCATACTTTCTGCTCCATGTTGCTGTGAAAACTGCTCCAGAAATAAAGTCTATTTAAAAAAAATGGATTAGAAGTCACCAAACTTGGCTGTTTCCAGAACTTAAATCTAGGCTTAAAAGGTGAGAATTCAAATTGTCTATTAGCTATCTTTTTATTACTGTTATTGCTGTGATTATTTGACAAGAGTTCTCAAGACTGTTCCAAAAATGAGGTCCAAAGAAGGTTGGCAAACTGATAGCATTAATGGAATAAGTGTTTGAAATTCCAAGGGTTTTTGTAAGACAGCACTTGTTGGTTTGTTGTTGTTGTTGTTGTTGTTTTTAAGATTTTATTTACTTATTTGACAGAGAGAGAGAGCACAAGCAGGGGAAGTGGCAGGGAGAGGGAGAAGCAGACTCCCCACTAAGCAGGGAGCATGAGGCAGGTCTCGATCCCAGGATCCTGGGACCATGACCTGAGCCAAGGGCAGACGCTTAACAGACTGAACCACCCAGATGCCCCAAGACAGCACTTGTTTTATAAAAATGGGATGGAGGGGAAGGATATTCTATATGTCATTGTTAAAAATCTTAATATGATTGGACACAAAACAACATACATTTGAATTTATATTGAAGGGAGATAAAACTTTTAAAATATTGCACATTGGTCCTTATTATAAACAGGTTAAAAAACAAAACAAAACAAAACAGTCTCGCCTGGGTGGCTCAGTCATTAAGCGCCTGCCTTTGGCTCAGGTCACGATCCTGGGGTCCTGGGATTGAGCCGCCCCATATTAGGCTCCTTGCTTGGCAGGAAGCCTGCTTCTCCCTCTCCCACTCCCCCTCCTTTTGTTCCCTCTCTCGCTGTGTTCTCTGTCAAATAAATAAATAAAATCTTAAAAAAAACAAACAAATGCTCTCTCTCTAACTAATGAATAAATAAAATCTTTAAAAAAAAAAAGACACTTTAAAAAAAAACAAAAACAAACAAACAACAAACCACCAGGCGCCTTATTCATGATGCAGAGGAAGAGCAACTGGTCCTAATTATCTGTCAGAGGGCTGAAAACACATTCTTGAACTCATTTCTGTTTCACTTTTTCCCTTTAACAGTGTTTATAAAAACATATTCTGAAAGGATTCAGCTCCAAATCTTTCCCCCAATTCCTAATGTGGAATTTGATGGTCCTGATCAAAATAAAACCTTTAGGGGTGCTTGGTGGCCCAGTTGGTTAAGCATCTGACTCTTAGTTTCAAACTCAGGTCATGCTCTCAGGATGGTGAGATCGAGCCCTGCATCAGGCTCTGTACTCAGCAGGGGTCTGCTTGTCTCCCTCTGCTCCTCCCCCTGCTCTCTCTCTCTCTCTCTCAAATAAATTAATTTTAAAACATTTTTAAATAATTAAAAAAAAAAAAACCTTTATCCTTCTGAGACCCCTGAGCCGGTTCCTTGTTAGAGCAGCTGTGTCACTCCCTTTTCCCTCTACAGTGAAAGAGAATCTCAGGTTTGCCAGGTCAGCCCCCAAGAAAAACCTCATGGAGACCAGGTTTAGTCAAGCAGGAGTAAGTGTTATTAGTCTGATGAGCAGGAAACTGCGCCAGCGTCCCAATTGTGTCCTCCCCTAATTCAGCGTGTCCTAGAACTTCATGTGCATGTGTCACGGGGGGTTCTGTTAATACCTCCTCCGATCCAGCAGGTCTGGTGGGGCTGGGACCCCGTTTTCCTAACCAGCTCCCAAGAAGTGGAGGCTGCTTATTGGCAGACCCATGGGAGCAGCAAGGTCCTGGTCCAGCCTGCCCTGCACCTTTCCTTAAGGCTCAACCAGCCTTCCTTGGCAGACAGCACAGCGGCCAATGTGCTGGCATGTGCCATTGACCTTGAGGGTGTATCTCAGCGAAGCTGACCAGCTTCAGAAGAAATATGCTGGCTGAGATAGGTGACAATACAACCTGTGCCCCAGCCTTTAGACTCTCTCATGGTTGGTTGGTCCAAAATCAATCAATCAGTCAATTATATATTACCTTGTAGCCACATTTGCATATAGTAAAAGCCTATAAATGGTGTCCCCAAATCCAGCTGTTTGACACAAGGGGTTGCACTGCTGCAAGGTTAACAAGATGACAGGGGACAGGAGCCAAACACCAGTCTCATCAGAGCCCCAGGGCATTTTTCTCGGGTTTCATTGTACTGGTTCTCCTGTAATCCCTCACTATCCACCTCCGAATGACTTTTCTCTCCTGTTGGCTGGGGAGGAAGAGAAACAGACACAAACAAACAAACAAACAAACAAAGCACAATCCTGAGGTGTTTTCTTAATATTGATTCTTTGAAAGTGGGGATCGTGTGTCTAAGTAGCTAAAGCCAGGGGGTCAAACTATACCACTCGGGCATGAGGATAAGCACAACAGTTTGGGGATAATGGATGGATGGAGTCAGAGCAGAAAGCCTTCTGCAATAAAAGCATCACTAATTGGAATTAGGTGACTCACTTCCTCCCACCTAAAGATGTAATTAAGGGGGTGCCCGGGTGGCTCAGTTGGTTGAGATTCAGACTCCTGGTTTCAGCTCAGGTCATGATCTCAGGGTCCTGGGATTGAGCCTCCCCCGCACCCTAAAGGGCCTCCTCGCTCAGTGGGGAGTCTGCTTATCCCTCTCCCTCTCTGTCTGCCCCTCCCTCTGCTCTCTCCAATAAATAAATAAAATATTTAAAACACAAAATAAGATAAAGATGTAATTAAGGAACATCTAAACATGGCACCTGTAATATGAACTATGGCACGAGTTGCTTCTAACAGATAAAAATAAAATTTAAAAATTAAGATAAATTCAAAAGAAGGAGATTCAAATTCTGCCCAAAATTCAGAGCCAGACCTTGGGCACGCCCCGTAACGGGAACATGAACAAATGACAGCCGACGTCTCAACAGGTACCTACTGTGTGCCTGGTTGTGCCCTAAATGCTTCCTGTGAGCTGTTCTCTCCTGCAGGCCTGGCCACACTCCTACGGGTGGACACCGTGTCGAGGAAGCTGAGGCTGACAGAGGCTACTGGGCTGGCCGAATGCAGAGTGACCATAAAGAAAGAGACCCCATACTGCCTCTGCCGTGTCACTCCCCCTGGCTCCACTGTCGGTGTAAAAAGGATATTCAGAGGGCGCCTGGGTCGTTCAGTCCACTAAGAGACCCAGCTGACTCTTAGTATATGTGCTGTCGAAGCGAGCACAAGACCCAGCTGACTCTTGATTGCTGCTCAGGTCATGATCTCAGTCAGTTAGGGTCATGAGATCAAGCGCCCTGTCAGACTCCAGGCCCAGCCCAGCATGGAACCTGCCTGAGATTCTCCCTCTCCCTTCGCCCCTCCCCCGCTAAAATCGATCAATCAATCTTAAAAAAAATAATAATAATAAGGGCGAGCAGGGGGTGGGTGGGGTTTGCGCTTCATTATTCTGAGGGTGCCTTCTGGCTTTAACATCATATGACCTCCAGTGCCCCAAGATTGGGTGCTCAGGTTCCAGTAAGAACCCATGGTTTTGACTCCTGGCTTTGACCAGAGCTTTAGCTGCCCTTGAGTCTCTTGTCATAGCTGCCACACTCCCTTGGGTACACCTGGATAGTTCGAGCAGCCGGGTGCTAACTGTAACTACATTCTTGATGCAAGAACATTTTCCAGCGGGATGCAGGGTTTTTAGGCATGTCTAGCAGATCCTTTTGACTGAATCAACATCGCCTTCGCAGTGAACCGAGTCCACCGTCAAGGAGATCGCATGCTAATACTCAGTTGTGACTTTTCTTTCTGAATGTTGATGAGTTGGAGTTTATTAATTAGCCTCTTTTGAGCCTGATTAGAGGCTTAAGAGTGGACCAAGCCTTCCCGAATAGTGTCACATTTCCCAAACATTATTTTGACTTTTCATTGTAAGCCGAGGGTGGGGCAGATCCATCGCAGTCATGAAGACACTCACTCTATCTCGGGGCTCAGATGGGACCACCAACCCTGACTTCAAAACCCGTCTCCTTCCACGAGGCCAGCAGGTCTCTGAGCGTCGTCTGTGGACCCCTGCGGGTCCCAGGGCCTGTGAGGTCTGAACTACGAAGGTGTTGTCTTGGCACTGCGTCCCGTCCACAGTGATGGTGCGAAAGCCCCAAAGTGTGGCACCCAACTGGAACCCAGCGGGGGGCACCCTGCAGCCTCCAATGGGCGGTAGGCAGGAAAAGGAACGTCCCTGAGAGAGCGGGGACAAGTACTGTTATGAAACCATGACCTCTGAAGGCCCGTTTGCCGCAGCAAACCGGAGAGCATGGTTTTCTTGCAGAGAGACATGCTGCGTGGCAGGTACCTTCTGTGCCCCACCGTCATTACTCAGCATACCAACGGGCAGACAGGCTGTGGTCGCTCAGATGCAGGTCTGGCAGACATCTTGACCATGAACGGAGGGAGGATCTCCCTTCAAGAGCAACTGTGTTAGTTGCCAGTGAAAAAGTGGGAGCTTTCAAGCACAAATCAGAATTTTGGAAATGTGTCTGCTGTAGTGAGCTGACAGTTTCTCAATACTCAGAGGCTGGTTTGATGAGATATTTGGCAATATTAGTAAATGTAAGTTTAAAATACCACATAATTAAATGTGTGGGAGAGGGCAGATTTCCGGCAAGTCCTGCCAGTACAACATCACAAAGTCTGCCCTCCTGTTCAGTGAAGGACGGCCATGACCTCCCAGCAGGGCCTGTCATGAGTGCCCCGGGGCGGGGGTCTTGGTGACTCTCCCCCCCCCCCCCCCCCCGGGGGGGGGGGAGTGTCTCTGTCTCAGCTCAGGGAGTAGCTGCTTGTCATGTCTGCCATTCCCTTAGTGCCCTCTTCATTACTCATTCCTTCATTACTCCAATCCCTGTTAGAGTTAGTAATTCTGGGTACTAAACTTTTCTTCTTTGAGTTACTGTGTGGTTTCTCTCTCCCAATAGGATCTGGGCTGATACTGTAGGCCTTGCAAGCCTGTGCTGAGAATAAAGTCCCAGGAAGAAAACCAACCATACAGTCATTACTGTGAAGGGAAGGGGATTCCCACCGGTCCCCCTCATCCTGGTGAGTGGCAAGAACTGTCTACTTGACATGGGGAAAGGAGGGTCTGGGTTGAAGGAGAACGTCTGCAACCGCTCTTTTAGGTAGAAATAAGGAAGCTAAAAGTTAGAACCAAATAGTGCCTATATTTTGAGAGTACATAGATCTCTCACCTGGGAAGAGTTTTTGTGATGTCATCCCTTCAGAACAGTTAGGAAAGTTGGGAATAAATGCTTTAAATAATCCAGGTTTGGAAGTAACTAAAAAAGAAAAGAAAAGAAAAAAAAAGTTAGCAGGTAAGAAGCTAGCAGCACGGTGCCCCTGATGAGGACAGCAAAGAGGAGATCAACCCTATCCAGGGACGTAAATGGAGCTAGGGAACCTGCAGTTTTCACGAGAAGGGAACAAAGATCCTGTAGGACACTGGACTGATTAAGTAAGGGTCACAGTCTCTTTTTTTTTTTTTTTTAAAGACTTATTTATTTACTTATCAGAGAGAGTGAGCACAGGCAGACAGAGTGGCAGGCAGAGGCAGAGGGAGAAGCAGGCTCCCCGCTGAGCAAGGAGCCCGATGTGGGACTCGATCCCAGGACGCTGGGATCATGACCTGAGCCAAAGGCAGCTGCTTAACCAACTGAGCCACCCAGGCGGCCTGGGTCACAGTCTTTTTATACAGAGTTGAAGGCCTAAGAGCTAAAGCGAGTTAGGATTTAATGGTGACCGTGGTCACTGCAGCATTATTTACAACAGCCAAGATGTAGAAACCCACATGTCTACCCACACATGAATGGATAGTTAAGTGTAGACCTACAAACAACAGAGTATTACCAGCCGAAAAGGCCATTCTGCCAACCGCAACAGCACGGATGAACCAAGGGGCGCCATGCTAAGCGAAATGAGCCAGGCACAAGGGACAAATGCTACCCGATTCCACTCATATAAAAATTTAGAAAGGTAGGTCTCATGTTAAGTGTTATTGACAAACATACAGAAAACAAACAAAAACAAAACAAGGCGCAAGGAAACTTTGGAAAGCGCTGCTTATCAGCTTGATGGTGGTAACGGTTTCACAAGCATGGACGTGTGTTCAAACTCATCAAAGGGAACACATTTAATACGTGCCGTTTCCAGGGTATCACTTACACCTCAATCAAGTGCTTTTAAAATAATTTTTCTAAATCTAAACAAAAATAATAAAAAACAGATAATTAAAAAACAAAGAAGAACTTAATGGTGAGCAGACAATCAGGATGGAACTGAGTGGTGGGGGCAGAAAGGTCATGAGCAGGAAGTTCCCTGTTCCCAAGGACACAGGAAGGGTGTGGAGCACCCCCACCTCCTTCCGGTCAGGCCAGGACACAAGAGCGTTGGGACAGCCACTGAAACACCTTAGGGAAAAAATATTGCTCTTAAAAATTACACTGGACGCTCTCTCTCTCTCCTCTAGCTGTGTGGTCTCTGGCAAGTTACTCAATATTACGTTGAGAGGAGTTAGATGCGTCACTACTTGAAACCCACAGGCTAATCCTCAGTATTCAGAGCTGGCCTCTGAGTACTTGCTATTTCCTCATCTAGAACAGGACCACCAGCCCAGGACAAGTGAGGCAAAGACTTAGTTGCTGGCAGGTACTTTTTTTTTTTTTTTTAAGATTTTATTTATTTATTTGTTAGAGAGAGAGAGAGTGAGCACAGGCAGACAGAGTGGCAGGCAGAGGCAGAGGGAGAAGCAGCCTCCCTGCCGAGCAAGGAGCCCGATGTGGGACTCGATCCCACATGACCTGAGCCCAAGGCAGCTGCTTAACCAACTGAGCCACCCAGGCGTCCCGCTGGCAGGTACTTTTTGCCCAGCCCCTTTCCTCATGTCCCCTCTTCTCTCTCACTCATGGAATATACTATATAGTTTAGTGTCCGCATGGGACCATGATCTGATTTCAAGCAAGAGTAAACAGCTAGAGGCACTTGGGTGGCCCAGTCAGTTAATCGTCTGCCTGCGGCTCAGGTCATGATCCCAAGGTCCTGGGTTCGAGCCCCACCTCGCATTGTGGTCCCTGCTCAGGGGGGAGCCTGCTTCTCCCTCTGCCTCTGCTGCTCCCCCTGCTTGTGCTCTCTCACTCTCTCTCAAGTAATCTTTAAAAAAAAAAAAAAAGAATAAATACAGCTACATTTTACACGGTGATCCAGTACACACACAGCTATATGTAAATTCTGGGGCTTAAGGTTTTATTTATTTGAAAGAGAGAAAGCATGCGCACACGAGTGGGGTAGGAGATGGTAGAGGAGGGAGAAAAACTTCCCACTGAGCAGGGAGCCCCATGCAGCTTGATCCCAGAACCTTGGGATCATGACCTGATCCGAAGGCAGCTGCTAAACTGACTAAGCCACCCAGGCAGCCCTTTAAGTTCTGTGTTATAAAGGAAACTGAAATTTAGTGGATGTAGTATTTTTCAAAGTAGTGCATCTTTCAAAGAGGTCATGACCCCCAATTTTCTAGTAGGCTGTGGTTTGTAGTTGGAGAAACACCACTACAGAGGAAAAAGGGGACTCATAAATGGATTATAATGTAAAGAAAACACACCCTGAGATCAATACTTCCCTTTGATCTAGTCAATGTTTACTAATTATCTTTCCTAACTGATGTATAATTGACACAGAAAGTTAGTTTCTGGTATACAATATGACTCTGTATATATCCACTGCATAACAATAACCACAATAAACGTACGTAACATCCATCACCACACATAGTTATGGAAACTTTTTGTAGTGAGAATTTTTAAGATCTACTCTCCCAGCAACTTTCAAATATGGAATACAGTATTATTAATTAGAGTCCCCATGCTGTATGTTACATGCCTATGACTTATTTTATAAGTGGAAGCTAGTACCTTTTACCCCCATTTGCCCATTTTCCCCTACCCCTACCCCCTACCACTGGCAACCACCAATCTGTTCACCGTATCTAAGTTCCCCTTTTTGGGGGGAAGGGACTGTTGAGACGGCATATATAGGTAAGATCATTCAGTATCTTTTTCCGTCTGACTTGTTTCACTTAGCATAGTTCCCTCAAGGTCCATCCATGTTGCCTCAAATGGCAAGATTTCATTCCTTTTTATGGTTGAATAACAAATACATACGTATATATACCACATTTTCTACACCCGTTCATCCATCGATGGACACTTGTTTCCGTATCTTGCCTATTGCAAATAATGCCACAATGAACAAAGGGCATAATGTTTTCCAAAGTGGCTGCACAGCGGATTCCCTTGTCTCCACACCCTCACCAACACTCATCATTCCTTGTCTTGACAATATCCGTTCTAAGAGCTGTGAGGTGATAGCTCATTGTGGTTTTGATCTGCATTTCCCTGATGATGTTGAGCATTTATTCATATGTCTGCTGGCGCTTGCTAGTTACCTTAATTTGTTTTCTAGACCCTGGAAAGAAAGTGTGCTCTACAAGAACCCCAGTGCCAAGATCCCATTATTCACACTGACCTCACACTTTCTGGAGTAATACTCCTCATTACAAATCAATAAATCCACATTTGATGCACATCAGTGTCATGCAGGTTGAAAGCAGACAGCATCACCGGCCCAACAGCTCCTAGATCTGATGAATCTCATTGGACTGAACACCAGACTGTCCAGTCAAAGCAAAGCTTCCTGTTCCGGAACATTTGTATCTGTCGTGTTATTGTGACACAAGACAGCAATTTGCAATACTCAACCAAACACGATGACTCAGCAGGGAAGTGTAGTTCAATCAGATTTTATTTAAAAAACTGCAAAGCTGAAGGAGGAATCTGATCTTTTGTTAAAGGGAAGCAATTTTCACAGTATAGATTTAGCCATTTTTCCATTTTAGCTTTGTGTTGAATAACAGAAACTGAGGTTTCTGTTCAGTCCTCACTCCAGCACACTCAGCCAGGTGCTTGGGATCTTGTAGCAAGACAACATGTTCCCTGGTCTGAACTCATAGGAAATCCTCTCACCCAGGTGGAACACCAGTTCACCCCAGGCAAAAACATGAGGTCTTATTTTCACTGCTCTACACAGGACTCTGAAAATCCTCAATTTTAAAGTTGAGAAAAATGTGAAAGGATTCTTTAACTCATTGCTTGCAATAAACCCAGCTACTTAATTATTGACAGTTACAAGTATAAAATACTTGCAATTTATAAGATGTTCCATATTTAATGGAACTCAAATGTTAAAAAATTAGGTCAAGTAACATGCTTTCAGGTTTTAGAACGTTACTTAAAACTTACTAAGACAAGATATGCAGCATTTTCTTGTACTTGGTGTTATAAACTCCTACCGACGATGGCTACTTGATGGTCAAAAAATAAATAAAAAAGAGAAGAAACCATATATACTGATATATAACAATGCCTGCAGGGAATGTCATGTTTTAAAATTTGTTACTGAAATTAAGCCTGGAAGAAGAAAAAAAAAAGATCTACAAAAAGCAACATCCATGTTATTTTAAATGATGAGGTAGATTTTTTTCCCTATGCAGTAAAGTGAACAAAAAATGCATACAACTTTCAAATCTTTTTTTTTGTTGTTGTTAAAAAGTTCAGGTTATAGTCGCTTTCATAAACAAGACATTTATAAACTATGAGATGGAGAGGTCATCCTCAAGCAGGCTCTGTACTTGGTATGGTACTTGGAGGTTCAACAATCAATCTTGGATCAATCAATTCTCTCCAAAAAACAGTGATCTGAGGAAAAACACAAAATATTGGTTTAGAGGCTTCGTTTTGAGATCATACAGGTTTCACTTGGTTAAAAACTTTGGTCATGTAAATTTCCATTTGTGCAGAATGGTTGAAGACCTGGAATGATCTGAGTCCCAGTAAGCTGAATCCAGTTAGCTAGAAGTACTGTTTACCTAGAATGCAACTACACTTTACATTAAACACATTGTACTTTTCCTTCATTTCGAGCAGAGGCAGGGATGGGATGGGCCAGGGTGTAGGGCAGCTGGTTACCCAAGGTCAAGGGTATTTGCCCAACAGGACCCTGTGGCTCAGTGGCCCATGGACTCTTCACAGGCAGATGTGGCCCTTAAGAGTTATCAGTGGACTCCTTATGCTCCATTGCACAGCTTTACCCTATGCTGCTTAAACCTAGGAGGCAGCTCGTGTTTTACAGAGAGCAAACAAATGCCAACACTCGGGCCATGTGGATGAATCATGAGGGCCATCTAGTGTCGGAGAATGGTAATGACAGGCTCCGCTTCTAGCCTCTGTTTAATAAGGCATAGAGAGGAAAGCTTCCAAGGTTAATTTTTCAGTGTAGTTTCCAAGAATACCTTTAAACAAAAAAGTGAAGAGCCATACATTGCAAATAAAGAAGTACAGGAGACTTGGCCAAATCTGCTGATCCTACCACAGACGCTAAAAATGTGTTTTTGGAATAAATCCCTAAGAGTGTCGTCTATCCTAAAGACAAAGCAAATCATAGTTTGGTTAGGGTTTCTACAAGTTTACATTTCTAAAATGTGAGTTGCAATACTGAAAGTTACAGAATAATATCCATAACATTTCAAATATAAACACTTTAAGAGGAAGCACTTTCTTAAATATAAATTCTATTTAGTTTAAGGCTAGCAGAGCCTAATGAGCAAGACATTGCCAGCAACTCGAAGTCTGACTGCCTAAAACCTCTAAACCAGATATTTCCTAAAATGGCAATTTAAGAATTTAAACAGAAGTCAAAAGACAGAATCATCCTTTTATGTCATTCTTCAAAACCATGTATGCTGTTGTAAGTCAGAATCACGGTTAACATTTGGGAGATGGTAATGACTGCAAGGAGACATGATGGGGATTTCCAGGGGGCTGTTAATGTTCTGCTTCTTGACCCAGGTGCTGGTGACATGGGTATGTTCAATTATGACCATCCTTCAAGCTATATACTATATATACTTTACTGAAAGTATGTATCAATGAAGTTTTTTAAATATGCTACTCTTCCCTAATGAAACCCTTACATAACTATGTTTTCATGCAACTCTATAATCTTCAGTAAGATTCTGTTATTTGTGCACCTTGTCCTGTTCGGCTCTTTGAGATCCAAGATGGCACCCTAACTTGGCACTGGGTATAGACACTGCCACCTGTAGGCAGACCAGGGATCCCAGAGCCTAGAGCTTTTATGACTTTAATATAGGCAGTTCAAGAAGCTGCAATGTCACCTTCCAGACCACCAGTAGCAGTCGAAAGAACGGATGACCAAGCAATCCCAAGAAGTGAAGGGCGCCTACCCTCTTCTCTTGCGTCACAGCGTACTCCACTACCTCAGTTCCATTTTCGTTGTGATAAACCAAATCAAATTTCCCAGGTTCTTTCATGGCTGAAACCAGACGGTAGGAAGGAGAGACAATAAGTCATTTCCCAGTAGTGAAAACGTTCCTCTACAGGGAATTTACATCATTAGAAAAACAACCACAAACAAATTGTCCATTGATGTGGAGGCTGGGTACACACATGAAACTTTGGAGTGCTCAGTGACAGGAGACCCTGAGAAAACCCTGTAACAGCAGACGGGAGCTTCCTGGCCATTTATCAGAGAGACTCTTTCCTTCATTGAAACAGAAATGAGCTTGATACACTGACATTAGTACTCTCAGAAAAGAATAGGTGTCTTTTTCTGTCTGACCCAAAAGACAACTGATATGTTCCAGCTGGGAAAGGTAATCTGAATTCTGCAAAATTTGTCTATCTTATTCTGTCCTCAAAAATAAACATACTACTTGGTAATACAGCAGTCCTCGCTTTGTACGGTAGTGCGGGGTCATAAAAATGACCATGGCAGGCTGAACAATCTGAATAATCAATGAGGAAAAATCATGATGGTCTCAAGACATTTTTAAAAACTGTCAAAACATTAAAATCTCTACTGGGAGATGAAAAATAGCAAAAATATTATTTATGTAGTACATTGTAATCTCAACTACCAGAAAGACAGAATTAGTGCTCTCTTTGTTAAGAAACTTATCCAGGGGGCGCTTGGGTGGCTCAGCTGCTTGGGCCTCTGCCTTCAGCTCAAGTCATGGTCCCAGGGTCCTGGGATCGAGCCCCAAATCGGGCTCTCTGCTCAGTGGGGAGCGTGCTTCCCCCGACTCCTGCCTGCCTCTCCACCTACTTGTGATTTCTCTCTCTGTCAAATAAATGAATAAAATCTTTAAAAAAAAAAAACAAAAAACAAACTTATCCAGGCACCTGGTTTGCTCAGTCAGTAGAGCATGCGACTCTAGATCTTGGGGTCATGAGTTCGAGCCCCACTTTGGGTGCAGAGATGATTTAAAAATAAAAAGCTTTTAAAAAAGAAAAGAACAGGGACGCCTGGGTGGCTCAGTTGGTTAAGCAGCTGCCTTCGGCTCAGGTCATGATCCCAGCGTCCTGGGATCGAGTCCCACATCGGGCTCCTTGCTCGGCAGGGAGCCTGCTTCTCCCTCTGTCTCTGCCTGACATTCTATCTGCCTGTGCTCACTCTCTAAATAAAAATAAAAATCTAAAAAAAAAAAAAAAAAAAAAAGAAAAGAACAAGCTATTAGCAAGAGTGGTCTGAACAGTGTTTGCCTTCCTGCCACAAAACAACAACATAGAGGGAGTCTTTTCTACACTTGCAGAAGCAGCGAACTCCTTCCTAAGTGTGCATCAGCTTTCAGGACTTTATCCTTTGAGCTCTTATCGTCATATGAAATAGCTCTTTTGTCACCACCATCCTTCCTCATTTATGTCCAGAAGTTCGCATGAACTGCAGGGCCAACATCCACACGGTCAGCTGTTCCCTCTGACCCCACTCCACTTGAACTCCATTCCTCCAGAATCATCCCTTTTTGTTTCTTTGTTGTACTTTCAAGTTTGTTGACCGATTCCCTACCTCAACATCCATTTTTGTAAAATGCCATGTGGGTTTATCCCTGAGAGACAAGGAGGCAGCAAACCACACACGTAGCAGTGTATCTGGGGAGGAAGTAACAGACGCACGGTGACCAATCACCAGGAGATCTGGAAGTGACGTCATTGGTCACTGATCACGATGGGCATCTGTTACTGACATAGTGATCTGCAGACCGAAAAGCTGGCAGTACTTTATGCGGTTATTCACAGCATACCTGACGTCACTGGGAACTGGTGTTATGTAACCAAACCATGGGAACAGAAGTCCCTATATATATATATATATATATATATATATATATATATATGTATGGTCAGAACCATGCAAAGCGAGGACTACCTGTATTTCTATTACTGAACAGATAAAGCCACTTCTAGATGCTCCAAAGAAGAAAAGTTCTAACTGGATGTTCTCACTGCCAATCACCCGACAAACAGTGATCAGCCTGCATCCATGAATCTGACCGTGGACAAGCCTCTCTGTCCACCATTCCTAGGAAGGGAGATTTCTTCAAATGAACCTAATCAGAAGAAAGCTGGAAAACCAATTTAAGTTGTACCTAATCATTTATTTAACATTTTAATTGTCTTAGGGCCTGCTAAAGAAAAAGGGATCTCCCCTGCTCTCTGGCCAATACGACCCAAGTGAGGCCATATACAGTGAAATCTTATTCCCAGATTTTAGAACCAATAATGGTGAAGTGAATCAGGGATAAAACAGGGAAGCATTTTAAATAATGTGTGAGAGTGTGAATAGCACATATACTTTAGACATTTTATTTTGACTTAACACACAAAATTATATTCATTTACCAATTCTTTTGAAATAGAGCTGGTAGGTCTTAGGAGCCTGCTGACTACAGTTATCTTTCTTTTATAAACCATATACTTAGTATATGTCTGCTATTTCTACAATTTCCAGTTCTGAGTTTTTTTTTTTAAGGGATACAAGAATGCAAACACTAGCAAGGCAGCTCAAGTTGAGAATCTTCCTAGATTTCTTACCAGATTCCTCCCAATCTCTTTTGGCAGATCCATAATCTAATAAATTTCTTAAGTTATACTCTTGGGTCAGCATTCAATTTGGGTTACATAGAAATAATTCTTTTTGCAATCAGTGCTCAGCAGTTTATGTAACTTTTATGAAATTACCTAATTATAGGAATAAGAAAACTTGTCTAATGGCTTTGGAAACAAATCCAACAACCCTTAGTGGACACACACCTCCACTAAGGGGGAGGTGTGTCAGGGCTGCACTGTGCCAACAGGAGAAGCAGAAACTTAGTCATGGAGGCCAAAGCAGAGAGCAGCTCCTGGGTATAAAAGCTATTTAGAAACCAACGTAGATATGAAGAGCCTAAATTTTCAAATTCTTTTCTAGAAGACTCACCAGGTAAGGATGAAAGAATTTCTATATCTACTTGCTGGGTCTCTGGATTGTGGCTTAGTATTTTTCCTTCCTTTCAAAAATAAAAGTCCAAGTCAAAAACCAACATGCGAAACATTGAGAATATATTAAAACCACCTAATTATTACTTTATACTTTAAAATGGTTAAAATGGTGAATTTTACATTATACAAACTTTATCTCAATATTAAAACCTCTTTTAGGGGCGCCTGGGTGGCTCAGTTGATTAAGCATCTGCCTTCAGCTCAGGTCATGATCCCAGGGTCCTGGGATCAAGTCCTGCGTTGAGCTCTCTGCTCAGCAGGAAGTCTGCTTCTCCTTCTCTCTCTGCCCCTCCTCACCCCCCACTTATGCTCTCTCTCAAATAAATAAATAAAATCTTTCTTAGAAATTTTTAAAATAAAGCCACCTATAGGAGAAAAAGAACTCCCGCACCTCAAGCCACTATCTTCCCTGGTCAAAATCATCCCAGAGGCAAGTACCACACAACTAGGGACAGCCCCTATAGCCCAAAGCCCGCTAATTATCCAAAGTAGCAAATCCTAAACTGTTTCCCCCTTCCTGCCTTGCCTATCCCAAGGAAACCCCAGTAAAGGCCCTGGCACACAGTTTCTCCTCACTCCTGCTTCTGCCTCTGAATGAGATCCAGGTGCTTTCCCCCGAGGGCCTGCACGACATGGCATTCCCCAATCCCTCAGGAAATGTAAGTAATAAAGTCTTCTTTCATTGCACTGAATTCTGCGGCGTCACTCAGTCACTTCCATCGGTTAAAATCCCTCAGGTAGGTGCATACACATGAGACAGGGTCAGGGCAGAGGAGACTACATTCTTTGAAGACAGATTTGACTTCTGAAGACAGGCTTCAGGAATAAAGCCAGTGATCAAGCTAGATAACAGCACTTGAGGTCAAGGCAAAAACTGGGACTGATTTTCACTCTGCAAATGGTTCTGAAAATAATTTCCAGAAAGTCCTAAAAATACCAGGAAAAGTAAGCAAATAGCTTTCCAGGGTAATAACTATGATGACCAACATCGATTTAATATGCATTTTTTAAAAAATCAGTATCTAGACTCACAATTTGTGCTGTAGGACATATATTAATTCTGTATTTATCTCCCCACATATCACAGAATTAAAGTCCTTATCTACCATAAGGTGACAAAACATCCTGGTTTGGGGCGTCTAGGTGGCTCAGTGGGTTAAAGCCTCTGCCTTTGGCTCAGGTCGTGATCCGAGAGTCCTAGGATCGAGCCCCACATCAGGCTCTCTGCTCAGTGAGGAGCCTGCTTCCCTTCCTCTCTCTCTCTGCCTGCCTCTCTACCTACTTGTGATCTCTCTCCGCCTGTCAAATAAATAAATTAAATCTTAAAAAAAAAATCCTGGTTTGCCCAAGACAGGCCCATTTACATTTTCTTCCAGGATAGTTATTTATATAATATTAATCCTTCTCACTCACAAGTATCCTGCTTTAGATGATAACTTATATGTCACTTATTATAAGGGGCTAAGATGAAAAATACAATAAAATACTAATTATCCAGAACTGACCTACCAAACCCCTTCATGAACTGATTCTTCTTCTAGTCTGCTTTTGAGGAAAGGTTCTTAACAGGATTTTAAAAGTCTTCCAAGGTTTAAAAAAAAAGTCTTCAAAGGTATCAACTCAGATTAAATCAAATCTCCTTGTACTTTCTCTGTATTACTATGTTAACATTACCAATTATTAATTTTTAAATGGACTTATATTCCATATATTACATCAAAATAAAAAATTATGCATTTTAATAAAATTTTGAATGGGTAAAAAAGGAAACATGCAATTCTGTAATCCACTGGAGTTAAGCTTTTACTGAACTATGATAAAGCTCATGCTAATGTAAAGTCCCACAGAGATGTTTAGTGAATAAATTTCGAGCATAATATTTGTGAGTCACCTGTGGTTAACAGATAATGCAAAAGGGGTCGTATTAGACCATAAGAATCTATCGTAATTCACAATTATATAAAATAGATTCCTATGATGAAAATAATTAAATTTTCTGGCTAGCAGCTATTTATTTATTTGATTTAAAGATTTTATTTATTTATTTGACAGACAGAGATCACAAGTAGGCAGAGAGAGAGGAGGAAGCAGGCTCTCCGAGAAGCAGAGAGCCCGACGCGGGGCTCGATCCCAGGACCCTGGGATCATGACCTGAGCCGAAGGCAGAGGTCTTAACCCACTGAGCCACCCAGGCACCCCCTAATAGCTATTTGTTATTTCCTTTCAAAGTTTAGGATCCTGGGGGAATGGCTTCAAATAAGTGTGCAAATGTCTAAGCTGATTGGAAAAAAATGACTTAAAAAAATTAAAACTCATCACTGTCCTACATTCACCCTCAAGTGCACGGAAAACAACACTGAGGGCTCCAGTGATACTATTAAAAAAGCTTACATTTTGATAATGTTCCCATTTTCTACTTTACAACATTATTTACTCCAAAAAAGCAAAATTATCCATATTAGCAGCACTAAATATGACTTTAGCTTCTTTAATATATTAAGAGTTATTTTTAAACAAAAAGCCTTACCTTGTAATCAGAGACATCAGGAGAATAATCAGACGTTAGTTCCAAAAGCTACAAAAGAAGAAAGAGCCCACAAATACACAAATTCTGCAGCTCCTCTTCTCTGCTGCCCCTGAGAGAATATGCCGGGTTAGGGTGCCCACCCCACCACCTTGGGAGTTCTACCATGATCTGATGGCAAGACCAGTTCCAGTGGGAAAGGTTTCTTTGGTTTGGGGGAAGATGCTGGGGGGGAAGTGTTCGTGAAATTAGAGCCTTTTTTTAATTGAGCATTTGCTATGTTCCAGACACTGGGCTAAGCCATTTTTATTCATTCCCAAAACAGTAAGTAGGCACCTACTGCATGCCAGGTACAAGAACAGGACAGATATGATCTGGAAAAGGGTCTATATACATATATAATCCTGAGCTGCTAATGATTAAGTTTATTTGGAGGGAGGATAATCTTTTTTGTTGTAATTGTTGTTTTAAAATATACCTTAAATGCAATCTTTTCTCCAACTTGAGGAGCAGCTGCTAATAGTGGTAACAAACTGTAGTCCTTCTTGTGTGTCTCTACTGGATTCTGAAAAACAGCATGAGTCATGGGACTCTGTTACTGGTGAAAAAAAGCAAACCCGTGACATCTGCTCCAGACACACCCCGTGAGAGAAGAGGAAGAGGTACGCTCAGGAGAAATTGTACTTGCCTGGATAATAGTAGATGAGTTCGTGACCATTTCATTTAATTGCTGGTGCTTCTGATAGTCCGCATTTCTATTTAACACAAAGGAAATGGCCTGCCCTCGGCCTCGGCCTCTCCCCCGCACCCCTCGGCCCCTAGCCCCCTTCCAAGAAAGAAGGTCCTCTCCTCTCCCCCAACCTCTTCCCAAACCGGCGGGGAGAGTCACGTTGGGAGGGGGAGCAGGAGGGGCCGGTCTGGCACTGTTAGCGTCAGAATGCTTCCAGGCGGCAGCAGCGGGAGGCTGCGCACAGGGCCCTGGGCCTGGACAGCCTCGTCCTGCAAAGAGGCCTACTGGCTTTAAGAAGCCGGCAGCGTGCTCCGGGGTGCTCTTGGACACCATGCTCTGGTCATCTGACTCTGAGCTAGAGTCTGAACTAGAAGATGATGTTCTAGTCGTCTTGCCCTTGATGGCGGTAGAGCTGAAGCCAGTTTTGGCAGTCACTTTGTTTGCAGCTGTGTTTTTGGTAGAGGGTCCTTCCTTTGATGACTCAGTTGGTATTTTCTCTGAGGAATTTCTGACCTCCAAGATGACATGGCTGAGACCATCACTGGTTGATTCATGGTAAGACTCAGACTCTGAGGAGGAAATAGGACTATCTTTTGTACTAATGCTCATGCCACCTTTCCTTTTGGCTTTGACAAGGCTATTTCTAGCGGGCGAGCCTTTCGGAGGACCACAGTTCGGGGCGGCCCAGTCCTTCGCTGTCTGTGCTTTGGAAGACCTGGAGTTTTTCGTCTGTTTTTTATATTCACATTTCTCCTTTCTCTTTGGTGATTTTCTTTTGGTTCCTTCGTCTTCACCATCCACTACACTACACATGGCTTTGTTCTTCCTCTTGCTTTTTTTCCTCACACTCAGATCTGTGACGGCTTTTGGTTCCAGATCCAAGGTCTTCTCATCATTATTGTTCTCTTGCCTCTTCCATTGTTTCTTTAAATTTTTGTAATCTAATTCAGTTTCTTCACCGTCCTCCAACTTAAATGCCCTCTTCTTTGCTTTTCTAGGTAATAAATGACTATCATCACCATTCTTGACTGTCACGGTATTCTCAGCAGCTGCTCTCTCTTCTAATTTAACTCTATCAAAACAAGAGAGAAAGCCACAGTGAGTAATTCACAAGCATGTCTCCAGGACACAGTTATATAAGGAGATGACTGCAAGCTACCCCTGCCACCAGGCAATGAAAAAAATGTCAAATCACTTAAGTACAAAAGACTCATTTTGACACAATGGCCTATATGTTATCACTTCCGGTCAACTTTCTAATGACTAGTTCTATTTCTTGAGTATCTACTGCATCCCAAATATTTTCTAGACCTTTTCTCTAATCTAAATGCCACCATGAAGTAGGTATCCTTCATTCTGAAACAGATCACAAAATTATAGTTCAGACATGTAAGCTGCCCAAGATCCACAGCTAATAAGCAGCAGAAATGGGATTCAAACCACAGTTTGTCTAACCTCAAAGTTCACAATCTTTCCACTCCGTTATGTTGCCTATCCCAAATAGTGATAATGCAGAGTATCTATTTTTGTTTTTAAATGTGGGCTGCTGGCACCTGGGTGGCTCAATCATTAAGCATCTCCCTTAGGTTCAGGTTATGATCCCGGGATCCTGGGATGAGTCCCATACAGGGCTCCCTGCTCAGTGGGAAGCCTGCTTCTCCCTCTAGAAACCTTTAAGAAAAGAGACTATGCTTTCTTCTGTAGCTCTGGAGAAAGGTGAATCTATTGGAAGACAGAATGATTGAAAACAGGCAACCACAAAAATATACAAAATTTTCTCAAATTCAGTTTTTTCCTAAGGTCTGCCCCATTTACCAGCTGCCATCTTACCACACACAATCACATATCTGAAGTGTTTGGGAGAAATTCTTCCTGCCATTGTGCTGTATTTATTTCCTATAACAGCTGTCATGGCTTGCTTTTGACATTAACTTCATTATAAAGGGTAATTCCCAGATGATTCATTAATTGAGGTATAACTGCAGTTAGTGAGCAGCAAATTATTAATTCATTAGGCAGGAAATAGTCTAGAAAGGAGAGTTAACAGGAGGAGAGGCAGTCCTTGCAATTGAATTGTAATATTTAAGTAGTCCCTGAATTGCAGAAATAATAGCCGTTAACAGTGAAAGAAAAAGGAAAAAGAACTTTCTTTTGAAATTTGGACTATTTCAAATTGTCTTTAGAAACAGCTAACATTCTCAACAAAATCATAGCATTCCTGATTTTAAGACACACACACACACACACACGTGGTTATTGTTACAAAATGAATT
Organism: Taxidea taxus jeffersonii; assembly: GCA_003697995.1. NCBI lineage: Eukaryota > Metazoa > Chordata > Mammalia > Carnivora > Mustelidae > Taxidea > Taxidea taxus. Next base: position 128,247 of record ML103210.1, read on the forward strand.
CCCTGAAAAAATCTTATGAAGCTGACATGTTCTAAGGAACAGACTATTCAACAAAGAGCAAGCAGAGGAAGTAGCCTGGTTCATAACTCTACAATTTTTTCATTGGAGCTGAGCTTTAAAAAGAAGCCCTGAGTGAATTAGTAAAAAAAATTCTAACTGATATGTCTTACCATTTTATTGAGACAAATCCACCGCACCTGGGCAATCCATACCACAATGACTCCTTGATACTCCTCTCAGTATCATTATTTTTAATTTCCAAAATATTTAAAACTATTTTATTTCTCAATTCACAACCCCAAAAGGTCCCAAATATCTATTTAAAAGAACCACAACACACCCACGTATGACAAGAAGGACACCGTAAGTCTCGGAAGACCTCGCAGGAGCACGTCGGTAGGGCGAACCGCACGCTTTGAAGAAATAACGGCTGTTCCCGTTTGCCTGGGTCCCCTGCACCTGACCCTGAGAGCCGCCAGGGGAAGGCCGGTTCTCAGGCACATCTGAGCCGCGAGCACATAACAGTGCCTCGTTAACTGAGTGCCCGCTGAACCAGGGCTGAAAGAAACACCGGCCGGGGCCACGCGCAAGATCAGGGTCTTTCCAAGTTTGGTTCACCAATCACCTGGCTCAGAAGCACTCCGGGGAAGGATGCTCCTTACCCAGCGGATTCCTGAGCCCCAAACCGGCCTAGCCCAATCAACATCTCCTGAATTCACTAACGTGCAGCTTGACAGCCCCACCCCACGCCCACCCCACCCACGCGCGGCCTCCAGGTGCCCGTGGCGCCCCGAGCGCGCAGGCGCGTCCCCGGCCCGCCGCCCACCCCGACCCCTAGACACCGCGCAGCGCGCACCTGAGGCAGTCGTTGTCTCGTACCAGGCGCGCGCTCTCGGCGGGGGGCAAGAGCCCCCCCTCCAAGTAGAGGCCCAGGAGGGCCCCAGAACTGAAGCCGAAGCGCTGGCGGATGAGACTAATGAGATCCGTGACCACTCGGCATCTGTTCAAGTCGACAAGAAGCCAGAAGGCCGTGCAGTGCGGGGTAGCTGGCGGCGGATAATCGAATTGAAGCCGTAGCCTAACCGTCTCGGAGGCCGCCATCTTGCCCGATGCTCAACGGAAGCCGAGAGACACCACAGGGCTACCGAGAGGCGTGCTTGGAGGCCCGCCCCCTGGGGCCTTTTAACGTATGCCCCCTATTGGCTCCAAGTGGCTACTACAGTCTCCGTGACCGGCGAGAACGCGGAGCGGGGTTGATTCGATTCAATTCCGTTCATCACTGGACTAGTAAAGAGTCTACGTGAATTCCTTTTCCGCTGAACTCTGCGCAGGGTCCGAATTTAGGCAACTCTCTGGATAAACAAGCACTTCTCAGTAGCTGTCTTCTCAGATATTTGCTTTTATACGGAAAAGAATTTCCAAAAACAGTAACTCCCAATACATTTAATTGACAAAATTTTTCATTGTATTGGAAAAGATGCAATTCCTAGTGTATTGTAAATATTGACGTTTTAAAATAAAACCATTAATTAGAGACCTGAGCAGTATAATACCTACCACCATCCATACTTTAAAATATAAAAATAAGCCCTCTTATTAGCCAGTAGGTAAGTAAATCACAAATTGTACATCATTTGAATTTCCATTCTCTCACATAGCATATTAATTCCCTTAGTTTTCATGACAAAGATAAGCTATTACTATTCCCATGCTGAAAGTTTTTTTAAAAGTTCAGAGAGACTAAGCTACTAACCCAAGATCACTGAACTAGTGAGTGCTAATATTTGTAGTCAGTGGAAACATTGAAAAAAAATTTTTTTGTAAGTTTTATTTTCTCCTAACCTTATGCTGGAAGTCTTCTGATTGAATTATCATTACTATTATGAGTGATACACAGCTTACCAAAATAGCACAAAATATCACACATTTTGGTACATAATTATTAAACAGGGAAAATAAAATGGACATGGAAACATATCTATTAACAAAATAGAGCTGTATGTTTTTTTTTAATTAGTCCAAGTCTCTCTGGATGAATATTGTGTCTCATTAGCAATAGAGACAGGGCTTTACATGGATTTTGGATCTATTTTTTGTTTTTGTAGATGTAAAGTCCTAAGAAAACGTGTTCGTTATGTAAGTAGATAAGACTGGAAGGAATTATGTCCTGGCAATGTCAGCCAATTCCTTAAACTCCTGCCAAGTTAAATGCTAAAGTTACTCAGGGATCTTCCTTTAAACATTATTCTCAGTACTCCATCAGCCAACAATTCAGTTATGTTCAATAATGTTAAAAACAGAGAATCATTCAAATGTAACAAAGAAATGTTAAAAACAAACACCTGAGGGACACCTGGGTGGCTCAGTGCTTTAAGCTTCTGCCTTCAGCTCAGGTCACGATCTCAGGGTCCTGGGATAGAGTCCCATCGGGGTCTCTACTCAGCAGGGAGTCTGCTTCTCCCCCTTTCTCTCTGCCTGCTGCTCTGCCGGCTTGTGATCTCTCTCTCTCTCTCTCTCTCTCTGTCAAATAAATAAATAAAATCTTTAAAAAAACAAACACACACACACCTGACTTCCCAAAGGAGTGTTTACCAAGTCACTAGAGTCATTTACATTCTCAATATCTGTGAAGGCTCCACTAAGACTTAAGTGATGATTACACTTACACTTAGAGGTGTAGGGTTTCTGGGGCTAAAATTAGATGAAACTGGGGTAAAAATGACAATTCTATAAAAATGGGGATTGTAATCAAAGGCTTGCATATTCACAGGTAGGGAGATGGACATTTGTGAACTGTTATAGATTTATCAGCAACTTAATATGATAGTTGAAATCAATTATGTTTATAAGCATGCATTTGAATTGAAAGAGCATACCAATATCTAAAAGAAAGGAGTTGGGGCACCTGGGTGGCTCAGTAGGTTAAAGCCTCTGCCTTCTGCTCAGGTCATGGTCCCAGGGTCCTGGGATCGAGCCCCACATCAGACTCCCTGCTCGGCGGGGAGTCTGCCTCTGCCTCTCTGCCTGCTTATGATCTCATGCTCTCTGTCAAATAAATAAATAAAATCTTTTTAAAAATAAAATAAAAAAATAAAGGAGTTAATCCCAGTAGAATGAAGCTGTTCTCACATTCAGGGCATTACTTGATTTTATGTATCAATGACTGCTGTTATGTGCATTATTCACAGTTAAATGCACTACATTTTCCCCAAAAGTTAATGTAAATTTAATAATACCTTGTAGAAATGAATAACCAAGTACAGTTAGGTGCCCATATAGATGGGACAAGAGAGATAAAGAGATATACTTCTTTTGGGAGAACAGAAAGCATGCAGTCACATTCTCAGGCAATCAGCTTTAGGAAAAAGTTCAAGTGAAAGAAGGAGATGTATAACTTGCTTCTCTTAAAACTGTGCATGCCTGTTTCTCCTTAGAAAGTGTATGGGGTGCCTGAGTGGCTTAGTGGGTTAAGCCTCTGCCTTCGGCTCAGGTCATGATCCCAGGGTCCTGGGATCAAGCCCCATGTCAGGCTCTCGGCTCAGCGGGGAGCCTGCTTCCCTCCCTCTCTCTGCCTGTCTCTCTGCCTACTTGTGATCTCTGTCTGTGAAATAAATAAATAAAATCTTTAAAAAGAAGAAAAAAAAAAAAAGAAAGTGTTCGGGCACTCTTCAGGACTGACTTGCCCACAGTCCTCCAAAAGTGGAAAGTTACCTAACTAGCAGGTGGTTTTTAAATACTTGCCTGTCTATTCTTGTTTCCTTCCTGGAAACAGGTGAAATGCCACCATTCCTTTTACTGTGGAAACCTAGAGTGATGACAAAGGATTGATTCTAAACTGTAAATCTAAGTGTTAGATCTAATCTTAGATGTGAACCAGTTAAATCTGATCAGATCTAATCTAAGACTCAGAACCAACGTATTAACATTATTTTAATAAGACTGGGTGGTAGGAACCAAACTCTGTGTGTTTATCTGCATTTTGCAATGTTCATGACTGCAAAAATTTATTGAAAGGACCTATTATTCTTTTGTCAAATGACGCTTTAAAAACTTCCAAACGGTCATTTGACAACATTTGCCTAAATCAGAAACTCATGTACCTTTTTTTTTCATGTACCCTTTGACCTAGCAATACCATATCTAGGCATCTATCCTAGAGATAGACTAATACTATGAGCAGAGATTCCTGTACAATGTTTCCTGAAACATTGTAAAAGCAAATAATAAGAAACAAAGTAAATACCCATCAACAGAGATTTAATTGAATAAAATTAGTGTACATCGAATGGTTGTATAGAATTCCACTGTTTCAAAATTTATGCAATTAAATCCCTATTGAGGTAGTTCCAAATATAACTCGATAGAAATGTGCCTAGAGGGGTGCCTGGGTGGCTCAGTGGGTTAAAGCCTCTGCTTTCGGCTCAGGTCATGATCTCAGGGTCCTGGGATCGAGCCCCGCATCGGGCTCTCTGCTCGGCAGGGAGCCTGCTTCCTCCTCTCTCTCTCTCTCATTGCCTGCCTCTCTGCCTACTTGTGATCTCTGTCAAATAAGATAAATAAAATCTTAAAAAAAAAAAAAAAGAAATATGCCTAGGATACAATGAGAGAAAAGAGAAGGCGCAGAGCATTATATGTTTTATGCTTCTGTTTGCTTTCCTTTTTAAAATTAAGCTTTTGGGGGTGGCACCTGGGTGGCTCAGTCAGTTAAATGTCTGATTCTTGATCTCAGCTCAGGTCTTAATCTCAGGGCCATGATTTTGAGCCCCACATTGAGGAGGAGCCTACTTAAAATAAATAAATAGGGTGGCTCAGTCTGTTAAGAGTCTACCTTGAGCTCAGGTCATGATCCCAGAGTCCTGGGATCAAGTCCTGCATCAGGCTCTTTGCTCAGCAGGGAGCCTGCTTTTCCCTCTGCTGGCTGCTCCCCAGCTTGTGCATTCTGTCTCCTTCTTTCTATGACAAATAAATAAATAAATACTTAATAAATAAGTAAGTAAATTTAAGTATATTTAAATTAAGTTTTTTAAAGTATGAGATAATTGTGGATTCACAGGTGGTTGTGGAAAATAATACAGAGAGATCTCGCGTACCTTTCACCCAGTTTCCCCCAGTGATAGCCAGAATGTTGACATGCATACAGCCAAGACACAGAACAGTTCCGTTATCACAATGATCTTCCCTGTTGCTTCCCTGTTAGAGCCACCACTATGCTTTCCATTTCTGTGATTTTGTCATGTCAAGAATGTTATATGAGTGAAATCATCAAGTATGTAAACTTTTGGTACTGGCTTTTCTTCTCCTCAGCATAACTCTCTGGAGAGTCATTCAGGTTGTTGTATATCCATAGTTTGCTGCTTACTATTGCTGGACAGTATCCCGTGGCATGGGTGAGCCCCCGTTTGTTTAACCATTTGCTTCGAAGACCTGTTGGTGGTGTTCAAGGCCATTTGGGTTGTTTCCAGTTTGTGGCTATTACAAATAAAGCCATTATAAACATTCATTGGCAGGTTTTTATGTAAACATAAGACTTTATTTCCCTGGGATAAATGCACAGGAGTGCAATTGCGTGGGCCATATGACAGTTGCACGTTCATTTTATTTTAGTTTTTTAAGATCTTATTTATTTGAGAGAGAGAGAGAGAGCACAAGCGGGGGTGGGGGCAGAGGGAAAAGGGGAAGCAGGCTCTCCACTGAGCAGGGAGCCTGATGCAGGGCTTGATCCCAGGACCCTGAGGTCATGACCTGAGCTGAAAGGCAGCCGCTTAACCCACTGAACCACCCAGTCACTCCTGCGTGTATATTTTTCAAATGTTCCTTTAGAAAAGGCTTATCCCCAGTACCCTCATTATGGCATTTAACACATTCCAGGACCAACCCATGCTAAAGCTTGAAAGAACCTGGTTGCCTACTTCTTTTCTCTGGCCCAAATCTCAGTGCCCTTGCCTTCACTGGCAGGACTCTGTCTTTCCACAAGGTTGCTGATAAAGACATTGGTCCACTTATGAGAGTCAGGAGGAGAGGGATACAGAGGGGGACAGGAAAAGGAGTTGTCACATGGACTTCGTTTTTCTGTTTCATTTTCTGTCATGGGCACTTTTTGAAATACAGTATTTAGCAATAATCTGTCCTTGTATTATCTTGTGTCCTAGTTCTATGAGGTGAGTTATTTAGTATATCCTAAGGAAAAAAAAAATGACCTTTAGACACACACACACACACACACACACACACACACCCCATTCATTTCCTCCCTTCCCCTACCCACACCTAGAATTCCATCTAGGAATGACTGGTGGGGGCGCCTGGTCTGTTAAGCCTCTGCCTTCGGCTCAGGGCACTATCCCGGGGTCCTGGGATAGAACCCCACCGCAGGCTCTCTGCTCAGCACGGAATCTGCTTCTCTCCCCACTGCTTGTGCTCACACATGCTCTCTCTCTCTCAAATAAAATATTAAAAAATAAAATAAAATGACTGTTCGGAAGACAATGTTAACACAGAATTATGTGAATGACAAATGATCAAAACAGAAAAAAAAAAACAAAACCCACATCTTTGGACTTACAAGGATGTAGAGAAGAATATATAACGCCAACAATGGTTTTGTAGGAACTAAAAATTTTAATAATTTCCAACATGTCCATGATATATGTAATTTTATAGTTAAAATCATTTTAAAGCTAAACCTGTGAAAAATGGAATCGCAGTGTTCTATGACCAGGTGGTTCAGGCTTCAATTGCCCGGAGGTCATGCAGTAGCTTCCGAAATGCCAGGCGTTATGTTGGGGGGAGGAAGAGATGAGCCGGGCAGGAAAGTCGGTTCTCGTGGTTATTTCTCCGTAGCGTTTCAGTCCCGTCGCACGACCCAAGTCAGACAAATGCATTAAACGCTTCAACCTCTCTGATCCATCCCCAAAGCCGCAGAGGAGGACGTGGTGGGGCAGATAGAACAACCCCCAGCGCTGCCACTCGGCTTCCGGTGGGCCAGACCTGCAAAGCGCACCCGGGACGCTAGCCGCAGCCCGCCGCCCAGGCCCCGCCCCCGGACCCTTGAAGGCCCCGCCCCCGGGCCCCTTAGAAGGCCCCGCCCCCGGGCCGGGCCGGCCCCACCCACCGCCGTCACGTGGTGGGGCGCGGGTTCCAGACTGCGGCTGGGGAGGCCGCCGGGTATTCGCCATGGAGCTGGCACCCCGAACCTCTCCCTTGTCTCTGCTGCTACTGCTTCTGCTGCATCTGGGTTCGAGCACCGGTAGGTTCGGGCAAAAGTTGCATCAGCGGCCGGTGCCTCCTCCTCTCTCCAGGGATGAGCGTCTATTAGTGGGTTTGTGCTTTTGAAAGCAAATCTGTTTCCCCCAGTTTCTACCTTGCGTAATTACACTGCTTTAGAACCTCGCTCTTTCTTTCTTTTCTTTTCTTCTTCCTCCTCCTCCTCCTCCTCTTCTTCTTCTTTTTCTTCTTTTTAAGTGCTAAGTGCTTTTTCTACCCCTTTCTGGCTCTGCGTGGTCTGGTACTCCTCTCTTCCCTACCCCGAGGTAGAAGCAGTTGTGCAAAATACATGACTGGGGGAAACTGCTGATCAATGAGGTTTTCACGATCCTAAGTCCACCTCCCTTTTCCTGCGGTGATTGGCTGCTAAGTGGGGTTAATGAGGACTTTTTATTTTGAGCGGAAACGTGTGGGGCGAAGGACCCAGAAATACCAGCTCCGCCACAAACGGGACGTTTCTTTGAGATGAGGTCCTTCTCTCTCTCCTGAATAGAACGGACAGCCTAGTATCTCCCCTCACTGCGATCCTTTTTGACAAAAACAAACTCACGTTTTATAGGATGACTTACAGATCGATTTTCAGTCTTTCAGCAAAATGTTCCGTGGTCTGATTCAAAATCTGAGAATTCGAACTGGCCACAAACTGGCCTCGTGATCTTAGGCAGAGTGCTTAAGAGTTCTCGTCTTAACCTTTTGTAAACTGGGGATCATCTGGCCCTTCAGTTTGGGTCTGGGAAATGTCAAATACGTTGCCCCCACCCCGCTATTTTTTTTTTTTTGAAGATTTTTATTTATTTATTTGTCAGAGAGAGGGAGAGAGAGCGAATGAGCACAGGCAGACAGAGAGGCAGGCAGAGGGAGAAGCAGACTCCCCGCCGAGCAAGGAGCCCGATGTGGGACTCGATCCCAGGACTCTGGGATCATGACCTGAGCCGAAGGCAGCACTGCTTAACCAACTGAGCCCCCCAGGCGTCCCCCCACCCCGCTATTTTAACAGCAGTCGCTGCCAGGGAGGAGGGCCATCGGTTAAGTGAAAAGGGCCCAAGCCATATCTGTCATTTTCCAGGAGACTGTAATCTTAGGTCACTTGTACAGACAATCTTCCAACCACATCTATGATCTAGCCACTCTGTTTTGCTCTTCAGGCCACTTTCTGGTTTTCTTTTCTTTTTTTTTTTAAAGATTTTATTTATTTGTTAGAGAGAGAGAGAGTGAGCACAGGCAGACAGAGTGGCAGGCAGAGGCAGAGGGAGAAGCAGGCTCCCTACCGAGCAAGGAGCCCTATGTGGGACACGATCCCAGGACGCTGGGATCATGACCTGAGCCGAAGGCAGCTGCTTAACCAACTGGGCCACCCAGGCGTCCCACTTTCTGGTTTTCTTAATCGACTTCCTTCTCACTTCTCACTTCTCATTGTCTCCTCTACTCCCTTCTCTTCTTTTTGAGACGTTCTTGTGCTTTTCCTTGTCATGGGGACTTGAAATTTAAGAAAAGAGGAAGTAGAAGGCAGGAAACCCCTCATGGAGGATCACCTCTCATCATCTTTGAATGTCAGCCTTTTACCCAGAGGGGTACTTGAGAAAAACAACAGTAACTCAAGAGTTGTTACTTTAGCAAAGGTGACATGGAAAATGTATTGAACCTACTTTTTCCAGATACATATTTTGCAGATGCTACAAAGTTAACTAAGGAAAATTGGAGCTGTGGGATTAAAGGATATATATATATATAGCTTTGGATCTGTGGAATATCTTTCTTTTAATATTTGCAAACCCAAGCTGCCTTCCCCAAAAGTGATGCCAGTGTGCACTCTTTCCAACAGTGATGAGGACTGCTCTCCTATCTCCTTGTGGCCGTTGGGCACCTGCCATTATTTTTTTTATCTGTCACATAAGCAAAGTTTTTTTGTGTGACCTCATATTGGTTTGATTTTCATAACTGAGTATTAGTGATGTTAGCTCTTTCTTACGTATTTATCAGACATTTGCATTTCCTTTTCATAAATTATTTCTTCAGAGCCTTCACCCATTTGACTAGTAGGATCTTCCTTTTTGAAATTGATCCACACGAGTAAGAAAAATCACCCTTTTTTGTATTTGTTGCAGATCATTGTTGTATGCCTTTTAATTTTATTTCTGATGTACATAAATTTTGTTGTACAGAAAATATGACAGGTCTCTGTCCTCAACTCTGTTGATCTTTTCCTTTATAGTCTCTGGGGTATGCTTACATCATTTCCCCTCTCAGAGATTAAGAAAAATTCAATTTTTTATATATACATATTTTAAAGATTTTATTTATTTATTTGAGAGAGAGTGAGTGAAAGCTAGAACACAAGCAGGGGCAGCAGCAGGCAAAGGGAAAAGCAGGCTTCCCACTGAGCAAAGAGCCTAATGGGCTTTATCCCAGGACCCTGAGATCATGACCTGAGCCGAAGGCAGATGCTTAAAGATTGAGTCACCCAGACATCCTCAGTTATATTTTTGTATTATTTTTTTTTTAAGATTTTATTTATTTATTTGACAGACAGAGATCACAAGTAGGCAGAGAAGCAGGCAGAGAGAGAGAGGAGGAAGCAGGCTCCTCGCTGAGCAGAGAGCCCGATGCAGGGCTTGATCCCAGGACCCTGAGATCATGACCTGAGCCGAAGGCAGAGGCTTTAACCCACTGAGCCACCCAGGTGCCCCTGTATTATTTTTAATATCTAAATTTTAAAATTGAAATACTTGATTCACTTGAAATGTATTTTGGTTTATAGTGTCAAGTAAGGACCTAACATTTTATTTCTCCTTCACAAAAGCTAACACTTGCCCCAGCATAAAATAGTGAATATTGGTCCCTCTCATCTGGGATACCTCTTTAATCATATATTAAATGAGATATAAAGGCCAGGATTTTGCATTTTGCAATTTTTCTCTTTTTCCAGAAATGTGAATCTGTCTTTCTAAAACAGAATTATAAAAGTGTTTCATGCTGGGGCACCTGGGTGGGTCAGTGGGTTAAAGCCTCTGCCTTCGGCTCAGGTCCTGATCCTGCTGTCCTGGGATCGAGCCCTGCATCTGGCTCTCTGCTCAGCAGGTAGTCTGCTTCCTCCTCTCTCTCTCTCTGCCTGCCTCTCTGCCTACTTGTGATCTCTCTCTGTGAAATAAATAAACAAAATCTTTTAAAAAAAAGTGTTTCATGCTTATTGTTAAACATCTGAATATTGCAGGGGGTGCAGAGGAAAAAGTGAAAGCCTCCAGCCTTCTATGCCACTATTAAGTTTGGTTTGCTTTTTTTTTTTTTTTAATATTTTATTTATTTATTTGAGAGAGAGACAGACAGTGAGAGAGAGCATGGAGTGAGGAGAAGGTCAGAGGGAGAAGCAGACTCCCCGTGGAGCTGGGAGCCCGATGCGGGACTCGATCCCGGGACTCCAGGACCATGACCTGAGCCGAAGGCAGTCGCTTAACCAACTGAGCCACCCAGGCACCCTGCTTTTTTTTTTAAAGATTTATTTATTTATTAGAAAGAGAGAGAGAGTGGGTGGGAGGGGCAGAAGGAGAGAATCTCAACCTGACTCTGTGCTCAGCCTGAAGCCGGATGCGGGGCTTAAACTCACAACCCTGAGATCAGGACCTGAGCTGAGATACAGTATCAGATGCTTAACTGATTGAGCCACCCAGGCCCTCCTGGTTTGCTTTATCCTAAGTGAAGTGTTTTTCCTTATCTCTACAATATATTAGAGTGAGTGAAGTGCCCAAAATAGAAACCAAATCATCTCCAGTTTATCATGGCCATCTCCATGGGCTTAGAATTTACCTGGACATTACACATTCTTCAGGAAGATCACGTTGTGCTTCTGTTTCAGGAGCGTCCACAGACCAGCCCACAGAGGAGGGAAAGGAAATATGGAATTATGTGACTGTCCGCAAGGATGCCCACATGTTCTGGTGGCTCTATTATGCCACTAACCCCTGCAAGAACTTCTCAGAACTGCCCCTGGTCATGTGGCTTCAGGTAACAGTGGCTGGGCTGCCTGGTCGGCTTTTACCGCCTGCCACTTTGCTTGCTCTTAAGGACTCACAGCTCAGCGGTGAAGGACTGATCTGATCCAGTGGCCAGTGGGGTGTCGCCAAGGCTTGGGGCTTCCGTGTCCTACTGAGGCAGGCAAAGGCCATGGTATATCAAGGGGGCCAGATCAGAGAATGAGGGGTTCTAGCCTTTGCAGGGGTGTTTTCCTGTACTAAGCCCAATCAGTGGCAGGATGCCTTTGTGGAAGCTCTAAATTCACATTTGACTTTATGCTGACAGAAATGTTTTCAGAGGTTCCCAAGCAAAGATTGAGGTACTCTGAGCAGCCCTCTCTCTCCCTCTTTTCCCAGTCCTTCCTCAACGCTATCTCCTCGCCCGCAGAAAAGCTGATTTTTTGAAAGGACTCAGCCTTGTGTAGCTTAGTATAAATGTTGCACATCCTTCTCCCTGAGTGTGTTTGCCTTTTAATCTTCTTTTTATAAGATTTTATTTATTTATTCTTGAGAGACAGAAAGAGAGAGGCAGAGGGAGAAGCAGGCTCCCCAAGGAGCAGGGAGCCCAATGCGGGACTCCATCCCAGCACCCCGGGATCATGATCTGAGCCGAAGGCAGACGCTTTACTATGTGAGCCACCCAGGCGCCCTGCCTTTTAATCTTGAGCTCTGATTGTAGGAGGGAAGGCAGAGAGCTGGTTGAAGGCTATTTGGGGGCAGGCAGAGGATCGTTTCTTGCCTTCCTACAATACCTGTCCAGAGGTGGCCCACGCCCACCTGGAGGACCAGGCTCTAGGGAGGGGTGGAGGAATGTGCTCCTGCTTCAGCCTCTGGAAACTGGACGTATGGCCTAGACGGAGCTCCAGGTTGCTCACTGGTAAACAGGGTGTCCTCCTGCTTCTCTCCAAGGGGTGCAGATGTCACTTTCTCCCAAAATGTTAGTATTCACAAGCACCCTGCCTGTGCCCTGGCCTTGGCCTCCTCAGTTAGCCCCTGCAGACATTTCTGGTGAGGTAGAGCTCAGAGGAGCCCTTTGTAGGGAGGGCCCTTTCTCTTGTAGCATTATCACAACTTTCTCCTTGGGGGAGGGAGGTGAGGCCCAGCCTGAGGGTACAGATAGGAAGATGTCTGAGCAAAGATCCAATGTGTGTATCCCAGGAACTTCTGTCCACCCTGGGCTTGGGGGGCTGGGATATGGCCCAGTTCCATTTTCTGAGCTTTGGTTTTTTAGTCTGAGGGATTTTGAGCATGTTGAACTTTTTTATTAATCAGCAGGACTTTTTCCACCCGCAAGTGAAAGCTGATGTACCAAGCCAGAGCAGAAAGCAGAAGTGCTGGCGTGTAGGCCTGGTGCTGCCCAGTCTGTGTCCCTTTTGTCATGTGCTTCCCGGAGGCACTTTCTGGGCTCTCAGGATTGTAAAAATTCTTCAGTTTCAGAAGCTGCAAACCTTCCCTTTGGTTGATTGTAGAGTGAGATGGTAGTTCTATCTGAATTACTTGCCAGGATTTTTTTTTAAGGTTTATTTATTTACTGCGGAGGCGGGGGTTGGGGGGGAGATGGGGAGAGGGAGAGAATACCAAGCCAGCTCCACCTGGGCTTGAGCTCGTGACCCTGAGATCATAACTTGAGCCCAAACCAAGTCAGACACACCACAGAAGGCACCACCCAGGCACCCCATGTGGCGACATTTTAAATTCAAGACATTTCTTTCCTTTTTCCAAGGAGACTTGGCCCCTTGGGGCCTGACCCTGCTGTGACAGAGCTGAGTGGCCGTGGCTCCCCCCTACCGTGAGACAGGGCAGGAGCTTCTGAAGGAAAGGATCCCTCTGCCCACAGCTGAGTTCTCTGCTCTGTGCGTACCCTTCGTGGCCTCCGGAGGCTGCCCAGTTTGTGAGCTTTGGTTAGGGTTACCCTCTGAGCTGAGATACTGTTTGGAGGTTATCAACAGGCTAGCTAACCAGCCTGCCTTTCATTTCCTCAGAGCCCCACGGGAGAAGGAAAAAGACTATGATTAGGGAAAAAATAATTAATTTAGATTAAAAGGAGATCAGTTTTAGCAGCTTGCTGACGATGCACATACTGCGTTCTGTGGGTAGGTCCTTGAGAGTTGAGGTCATGTCACCTGAGTGAAGTAATTCTGAGTGGAGTAATGAGCTATTTTAGGTACACTCACAAGTCACTGAAGCCTTTCGGTTGATCTGCTGACACATTTCCCATATTTCAGTCACTGGTAGTCCTGGGCCATGACAGCACCCCATCCGAAAGTTCTAAAGGGAAAAGGATTTTGCAGTGGGATGTTCTCAAACAGAACAGAAACATCCTCCAGCCAGTTTCTCGTTGCCATTGGTGGGGGCAGGGTGGGAGGGACAGTGGAGGGAGTGTTGTCATCTGCTGCCAACGACAGCTTATCAAAAGCAGGACAGGAAATTGGGATTTGTCACACCAAGGTCAAGCGCCCTAGGATTCCCAGCCTCACTCCTTTCGCTCTCAGGACAGGTGCTGTCCTCCTGTCTCCCAGTTAGTCAGCTAGGAGAAAGGGGCCCAGTGCTCACCCGAGGATACACACTTGCTCTTAATTCACTGCATGTTGCATTATAAGCATTTTTTAGTGTTGCCACACAGCTTCCTATAGTTTGTGGTTCTAAATGGCCGTTTCAAGTCCGTCTTGTAGACGTGTCATAATTTACTAACCTGTTCCCAAGCAAGGGACATTGGAGGTGCATCCTTTCACTGTTATAGGCATCGCTGTGATGAGCAGCTGCCTCTGGCTGGTGGGCGTCTTACCATACTATTAGGAAAACCTAAGATACAGAGGGCATATATTTAGAGGGATTTATAGCCACCCAGCTTTATAATAGTTTGGTGTAGGTTCAAAATATTGCATACTTTCATACAGTCTTTCCCTGCTGGGCTCTTCCAATTACCCCTAAACCCTGACCCTATGTTGTCTCTCTCTTTTTTTTTTTAGATTTTATTTATTTATTTGACAGAGAGAGAAAGTACACAAGCAGAGGAAGCAGCAGGCAGAGGGAGAAGCTGACTCCCCGCAAAGCAGGGAGCCCAGTGTGGGGCTTGAACCTAGGACCCCGAGATCACAGCCCGAGCTGAAGGCAGTTGCTTAACTGCCTGAGCACCCCAGGCTCCCTGACTTTTTTTTCCCTTTAGATTTCCCTATACAGATAGCCCTGGCTTCTGTTTTGCCAGAGCTATTCCTTCCATGTTTGTGTCTCCCTTTCCTATCCATCTTGCTCATGTATAGGGAGGCAGTATCCTTTTATTTGAGGCCTATCCCCTCAGCTGGCCCCTAAGATGTTGTCCAGAAGAGCACTAACCATGCTTTCCCCTGACCATCTCCGGAGGGCCTCCCTCCCTCACTTAGCCCTTCACAACCCACAGGACCTCCACCCCTCATGGTTGGGCCCCAGCACCGAGCTCTGGTCACAATCCTGCCCCACCCTTGATCCTGGGTACACAACAGTATTGGGTCCTCCCTGCTCTAGGACTTTTGCATTTGCTAAATTCTATCCTGTGGATCCAGGTGATCAAGTCTGCATCCCTTGTCAGTCCACAGGAACACTGAGGAGAGGGTGGTGGGGTGGAGAGCCACAGGGCTCCAGGTCCGGGCCTGGCAGACCCCGCATTGCCATGCGCCTTTCCTGGCCCTTACTGCTCATCTTGGAAATGAGAGGGGACAGACGAGGTGTTTTGAAGGTCAGTGACCCCATGGCAGGCCAGGGTTCAACCTCAGGATTGGAAGTAGGAAAGTTCCCTCTGGGGCTCTTGGGCCACGTCTTTCCATTTTATTTATTTATTTATTCACTTATTTACTATTTTAATTTTAATTTTTTAAAAAGATTTTATTTATTTATTTGTCAGAGAGAGAGAGCACAAGAGCGAGCAAGCGCACAAGCAGGCAGAGGTGGAGAGAGGCATGCTCCCTGTTGAGCAAGGAGCCCGATGCGGGACTCGATCCCAGGACCCTAGGATCATGACCTGAGCCAAAGGCAGTGGCTTAGCTGACTGAGCCACCCAGGCACCCTAATTTTAATTTTATTTTCAAGTACTTTCTACACCCAACATGGGGCTCAAACTCACAAACCTGAGTCAAGTCGCATGCCCTGTGGACTCAGCCAAAAACGTCCCTGGGTCTTTTCCCTTTAAAAGGCTTGAGCAGTTAGGAGGGGCTCTGCTGGTCAGACAGAGTTGGTCTTTGGTATAACGTTGCCCCAGCCATCGCTAAATCATACGTTGTTGTCGTGAATGTGTTCGTCTTTGTAATCATGATTTGACTGATGTTTTCTCAGTCAAATCAGGTTTATTTTTGTTTATTTTTCTCTTCCACAGGGTGGCCCGGGTGGTTCCAGCACTGGATTTGGAAATTTCGAGGAGATTGGGCCCCTTGATAGTGATCTCAAACCACGAAGAAGTACCTGGGTACAGTGAGCACAGCCCCTAACTTCAAGTGCCCTTTTGGCCAGGGCTCAGCCCCACCCGGCCTGACCCATTCTGGGTGGGGTCACAAGTCTAGCCATCCTGTTGGGTCCCTTTCCCCATGCGTCCTGGGGCCTTGCCTTCTTACCACAGGCTTCCTGTCTAGCCATCCCACATCGCTGACCTTTCTCTCTACTTGGTGGCAGAAGCCTGTTCTAGCTGACAGCTTGGACCTCCTCACTTCCTACATATTGGCCATCTCTGTAGTCCAACTGTAGGGTCCCTGCCTCTGGCCGCAACCCCCAATCCTGTCCCCTCTCCTCCCACCTGCCTTGCTTCTTGACTCCATCAAGACCTCAGACCCCTTGTCCTCAGCCTTTCTGGTGGGCCTCCAGTTCTGTCTCCCTCCCTCCCTCATTCTTAATCTCACTTCTTGTCCTAACCCCTCTCTGGTCAACCCTGGCTCCTTCAGCCTTCTCCTGGAACAGCCCTGCCACCCCCAAGCGTGGGTCAGTCCCACTGTCCGCCTGCTTGGCTCCTACTCCCAAGTGCCCAGCCCCGGTGGGCAGCATGGCCGTATTGGTGGGGTGGGGCTGGCGCCTGGCTGTGGGCTTCACCGGGGCTTAGGGGGCCGCCTCCGCTGTGTGCTGCAGCTCCGCTCCCCTCCCTGCCTGACCTGTTTCCCTGCCTCCCCAAGAGAACAGAGCCATCCCCTGCGGCCAGCTGCCCCCTAGTAAGGTTTGACCTCTCTACCCCTTTCTAGCCTCCTCCCCATCTTAGAACAACACGTGAGGCTCCTCTCTGCCAATGTCCCTTCCTTCAAGATTCCACTCAGACAGTTACTACCTTTCTCTGTCCTTGTGCTGTCTCTAGACTCTCTTCTCCCTGGGATACGGACATGCACGGGTTTTCCCCAGCCTACTACACCAATCTGTCCAGCTCCCTCCCTTTCTTAAAGAATTCTTTATATAGGCATACCTTGGAGATACAGCGGGTTCGGTTCCGGACCTCCACGATAAAGTGGGTCAGATGAATTTTTTTTACTTCCCGGCGCATATACAAGTTATGCTTACAGTATACAATGGTCTTTTCCATGGGCACTGAAGTGATGTGTGAAAAAACAATGTACAGGGGCGCCTGGGTGGCTCAGTGGGTTAGGCTTCTGCCTTCGGCTCAGGTTATGATCCCAGGGTCCTGGGATCGGGCCCCGCATTAGGCTCTCTGCTCAGCAGGGAGCCTGCTTCTCCCTGTCTCTCTGCCTGCCTCTCTGCCTACTTGTGATCTCTCTCTCTAGGTTGAATAAATAAATAAAATCTTTAAAGAAAAAAAAAAAGAAAAAACAATGTACATACCTTAATGAAGAAGGGCCCTGTTGCTAAAAAGTGCTAGCCATCATCTGAGCTTTCCTTGAGTGGTAATGACTGGTTACAGAGCGCCATAAGAAGTACAGTAGAAGTACAGTAATAATGAAACAGTTTGAAACATTGCAAGAATTACCAAAATATGGCCCGGGGACATGAAGTGAGCAGGTGCTTTTGGGAAAATGGTGCCAGCGGACTTGCTCGAGGCGGGGCTGCACACAGACCTTCAATTTATAGAAAGTGCAGTGAAATGAGTTGTACCTCTGTTCACTGCTCTAGTCTTCACCTCCTATTTAAACCTTCACCTAAAGCTTTCTGGGCTGGGGCTGGGGCTGGGGGCAGGGGAGAGTGGGTACCAGGGAACGCAATGCACAGTAGCCCTAGGAGGGAGTACACAAATCTCCTCTGTCGCTATGACAAGGTTGGGCAGCCCTGTCCTAACCCACTGTGCTCTCTCCCCATAACTCTGCTGGAGCGCCTGTCCCCAGGGCCCTGCTGGCTTCCCAGTCTCAAGTCTGGCAGATCCTGCATGGGATCCTTTTCATGGACTTCTTTGCCATGTACTCTGTGTCCTGTACTCTGTCCTTTGTAACTTTCTCTTCTGTGTGTTCTCTGGACAGCCCTGTCCTCTCAGACTGCTTTAATGACACAAAGAAGGTGATGACTCCCAAGTCTTTTATCTCCAGCTCAGAACCTTTTGCTCCAGAACTTTCTCCATTTGCTTCTGGGATATCTCCACGTGGATGTCTATCATACATCCCCTATTCAGCATATCCCAAACTATATTCATTAGTACACTGGACTGCCCACCCACAAAACCAGCCAACTCCATTGTCCCTTGTTGTGGCGAATGGTACCACCATCCCGTTAGGTGCCTGAGCCAGAAACCAGAGAGCCATCCTTGTCTTCCCCTGCCCCTCACCCTGCTTGCCCAGTCAGTTTTACCTAAAAATGATTTTTTTTAAAAATTTGTCAGATAGCGCAGGAGCGAGCACAGGCAGAGTGGCAGGCAGAGGCAGAGGGAGAAGCAGGCTCCCTGCTGAGCAAGGAGCCCGATGTGGGACTCGATCCCAGGACGCTGGGATCATGACCTGAGCTGAAGGCAGCTGCTTAACCAACTGAGCCACCCAGGCGACCCGAATTATTTTTTTTTAAGATTTTTATTTATTTATCTGACAGAAATCACAAGTAGGCATAGAGGGAGGCAGAGAGAGAAGGGGAAACAGGCTCTCTGCTGAGCAGAGAGCCTGATGTGGGGCCTGATTCCAGGACCCTGAGATCATGACCCGAGCCGGAGGCAGTGGCTTAATCCACTGAGCCACCCAGGCACCCCATAAAAATGAATTATTTTTTTAAAGATTATATTTATTTGAGAGAGAGAGCACGAGTAGGGGCAGAGGAAGAAGCAGGCTCCCCACTGAGCACGGAGTCTGACACAGGGCTCGATCCCAGGACTCTTGGATCAAGACCTGAGCCGAAGGCAGGTGCTTCACTGACTGAGCCACCCAGGCGCCCCTAAAAATGAATTCTTAAAATATAGCCTTATTGAACTAAAATTCACATACCATACAACTCACCCACTGAAAGTGTATGATTCGGTGGCTTTCAGTATATTCAGAGTTTTACAACCGTTAACCACCGTTGGTTTCAGAACATTTTCACGACCTTCCCATCCCAGAAAACCTCATCCCCCTTAGCTATTAAGCACTAGTCTCTCCTTAGGCCACCACTCATCAACCTTCATCTCTGTAGACTTGGCCGGGTAAGCTGTCTTGTAACTACGGAGTCACACAGTATGTGGCGTTCGGTGTGTGGCTTCTTTCACGTCTCGTGATATTTACAAGGTACATCCATGTCATATATGCCACTAGAGCCCCTTTTGTATGGCTGAATAACGTTCCATTGTATGGATGGACTACATTCTGTCTGTCTCTCCATCTTTTGATGGACAGCTGGGTTGAGTCCACCCTTTGGCTCTGATGACGAGTGCAGGGGACACTGGGGCACAAACATTCGTAGGAGTTCCTGTTTTTGGTTTTGTGGGGGATCTACCTCGAAGTGGAATGGCTGGGTCATCTGGTAACTCTGTGGTAGACCCCCACATATTGTTAACATTCTTCATCCCTCCCTTTCCCATCCTCTCTAGTGACTGCCTTCATAGCACCTCTCTGATGCAAATCGTTCCTTAGTTTAGTATTTTCCAGTTCCCAGAAGATCAGAGCCAGATTCCTGGGCATAAGCTGGTCTCTGCCTACTTCCTGCCCCATGTCCCAACATCTGTCTTTGTACACCATCCCTTTAGGCCTCTGCCTGGCCAGTTCCTTGGCATGGACCTCATTCCTTTGGCCCCTCACTCTCTCCTGCCTTCCCATACTCGTGTCTACCATTCAAGACTCAGTGCAGGACCGCCTCTTTCTCAAGGTTCCCTCTGGGTCCTTGGATTCTCTTTGTCCGTTTCCCTGCTGGTCCTCTTCAAGTGCAGTTTACCTTTGCCTCAGGGTCTTTGCACATGCTGTTCCATTGGCCTGGAACATTCCTGAACTTGCTTCTGACTGAAATATCACTCCCGTGTGTAATAGCTGAGTGCCACACTGGCTCATTCACAAGTTTCCCGGATCTCAGAGCATAGTATGACTCAGCAGAGAGTCTGAACGAGAAGTGAAGAGGCCGGGGCCTGAGTGCTGGTGCTGACATTACTTGTCCAGCTTTGTGACTTTCCTTGGACAAGTCCTGGATCTTTTCTTGACTTTAATTCCCTGATAAATAAAGGCCAGGCTGGTGTGGAAATTGGATTCATCTTGAAGAAAACTGATGGGTGATGTTCAGACCTGGGATGTACTGTCTCTGCTTCGAGCCGTGGCTCCTGCCGTGGTCCCACCTGAGCTCATGGATTACATTTAGGACACTGTGTTGTGTGAAAGTGACAGCT
Source organism: Taxidea taxus jeffersonii (assembly GCA_003697995.1). Taxonomy (NCBI): domain Eukaryota; kingdom Metazoa; phylum Chordata; class Mammalia; order Carnivora; family Mustelidae; genus Taxidea; species Taxidea taxus. Next base: position 148,239 of record ML103210.1, read on the forward strand.
TAGATGCTTTGGTCCCTCTGTATATGGACATGCCTCTTTTTTTCTTTGCCTTTCTTTGCCTTAGTAGTCTACGTTCCTGGCCCCTCTTATTTGTTTTTTTAAGGTAGGCTCCAGGCCCTGTGTGGGGCTTGAACTCACAGCCCTGAGGTCAGGAGTTCCAAGCGCTGCCGACTAAGCCAGCCAGACACCTGTCCTGTCCCTTATTATTTTTTGAAATCCCTTTCAGCAGTAGGATTGTAAACTCACTGATACCTTCACATGCCTGGGTTCAAGTGCATAGAAGATGATGGAAATAAAAAAATAAAATAAAATAAAAATAAATTTTAAAAAGATGGTGAAAAGACAGTCAGTGACTAACTGATTGTACCACTTGACTTTCCTGTGTGACGTGTAGCTCCGGTCGGCCAGTCTCCTATTCGTGGATAACCCAGTGGGCACTGGGTTCAGTTACGTGAACAGGAGTGATGCGTATGCCAAAGACCTGGCCACCGTGGCATCAGACATGATGGTTCTCCTGAAGACTTTCTTCGATTGCCACAAGGAATTTCAGGTGAGCAGTGACTCGGGGACAGCTAAGCAAAGGGGGTAGCAGTCACACTGCTATAGCCATCTGAATTAACTTCGATTTCCCTAGGAGTTCAATGTCCAGCTATTATCAGAGAAAACCTTTCTGCACCTGAGAGTGGGTTGTAGCCTTTTGTTCCTGTCATCTCTAAAAGTGGTTTTGAGCTTGATTTGGGGGAAAAGACCAAGAAAAGAGATTTGTCTGGCCATTACATGCAGTAGAAATTTGAAATTAATTCATGTGGGGAAAAAAAAGGCATTCGGCATATTTAATTCTTTGTAAATCCCTTTTCTTGCTAGACGATTCCATTCTACATTTTCTCAGAGTCCTACGGAGGAAAAATGGCAGCTGGCATTGGTCTAGAACTTTATAAGGTAACGGGGAAGAGGACTGTTGTTTTGGTTTCAGACAAAAACTGATTGTGTTCCTTTCTGTATCACCTGTTATTGAATATACTTTGAGTGGGACCTTGTATAAAGTCTGTAATAACCACAAAAGGTTTCAAAGAGAACAGTGAAGGTTGCCCTAGCAGATGTGGAACAGGCTCTAAAGAAAGCTACACCATGAGGCGCCTGGGTGGCTCAGGGAAGCATCTGCCTTCAGCTCAGGTCACGATCCCAGGGTCCTGGGACTGAGCCCTGCATCAGGCTCCCTGCTCAGCGGGAAGCCTGCTTCTCCCTCTCCTTTCCCCTGCTTGTGTTCCCTCTCTCGCTGTGTCTCTCTCTATCCAATAAAGTAATTAATTAATTAAAAAAAAGAAAGCTACAGCAAGTAAACCAATGTGGTATAGCACAGCAGCAGACTAACGGGTTAAATGTAGCAGGATAGGATGTGAATATATGTGCATGTAAGTAACATATATGTGTCGTGCATATGATCATATGGCATTATCATATGCGATGATAAGATGGCATTTCAAATCATTGGGCAGCAGATAGGATACTCAGTGAATGGTATGGAAATGAATGACTCTCACTTCGAAAAACCATCATGTGGAATTCTTTCTCTCATAAACTATCAGTTCAAGATTAAAAATCTAAACATAAAAAAAAAAAATCCAAGCATAAAAACTAAAACCGTAAGAGAACCTGAGGCTTTCCTTCATTGTTTTAATTTTTAAATTATTATTATTATTATTATTATTATTATCATTATTTAGAGAGAGAAAGAGAACGTGAGCTAGAGAAGGAGGTAGGACAGAGGGAGGGAGAGAGAGAATCTCAAGCAGACTCCATGCCCAGCACAGAACTCAACATGGGGCTCCATCTTACAACCCCGAGATCCTGACCTGAGCCTAAATCAAGAGTTGGACACAACTGACTGAGCCCCTCAAGCTCTCCATCATATGGTGGAACACCCAAAAGCCAAAAAGAATAAGGTTGACATATTTAGACCACATTCAAATTAAGTTTAAATTTGAGTTCCATAGGTAATTTTAAAAAATGTATATGTACCCAAATATATGATAGAAAAAGTATTCATGTCAATAACCATAAAAAAGGACAGTATCCTAGTGGCAAATTGGCAAAAATACAAACAAACTATTTATAGAAAAAAAATGCAAACAGCTGCGAACATGGGACAAATGCTCAACTTTTGTTAGTAGCCAAATCTATAAGGCTTGTAAATATTTACATATTGGTGACACCCAGTTTTGGTAAGAAGTCAGGGAAATAAGTGCTCTCCTGCACTTTTGGTGGGAGTGAAAATTGGTAAGCCACTTTAAAAGGACAATTTTGGGGGGGGGGGGGTACCTGGGTGGCTCAGTGGGTTAAGCAACTACCTTCAGCTCAGGTCATGATCCAAGGGTTCTGGAATCGAGTCCCATGTCAGGCTCCCTGCTCAGCAGGGGAGCCTGCTTCTCCCTCTCTCTCTGCCTGCTTGTGCTCTCTGTCTGTCTCTCTCTCTCTGTCAAATAAATAAATAAAATCTTTAAAAAAAAATAAATAAAAGGGCAATTTGGCAGTCTCTGTCAACTTTTAAAATCTGTATGCCCTTGGACCCAGTAACTTCAGTTCCAGGAACCTGTCCTTGGGAGTTCTTATATATATGTGTGTGTGTGTCAGAGAATTTTTTAAAAACATTATTTATTTATTTATTTGAGCGAGAGAAAGAGAGTCAGTGAGAGTGTGGGGTGGTCAGGGAGCAGAGGGAGAAGGAGAATCTTTTAAGCAGACTCTACAGTGTGCGTGGAGCCCCATGTGGGGCTCGATCCCAAGACCTTGAGATCACAACCTGGGCCGAAACCACGAGACAGACACTTAACTGACTGAGCCACCCAGGCGCCCCAAGTCAGAGCATGTTTAATACACTATTGCTTACTGTGCCCACCAACTGAAAACAAGGTCAGTGGCTGTCCCTAGAGGATTAGTTAAATAAAATAAGTGTAAAATCCTTCCGTGATGGGACTCTTTGCATCCGTTATAAAGAATGGGTGCCTCTTTATATATGTGTGTGTATAAGCTTGTGAGAGCAAAGGAAGGGTTTAGGGTAGTGCCATGTGAACTGTGGCTGACTGGTGAGCAGGAGGTCGCATGTGGGACAGAGGGGGAAGTTTTGCCACATTTTCTCCTGTCCCCTGAGGCGTTCCAGTTTGTTTCCAGTGAGCTCATATGACCTTTGCTTTTTTAAGATATATTGTTCTGCTAAAAAAAAATGAACCTTCATAAGAAGTAGTATATGTGCATAGCAGAAAATTAGAAAATACAGCAAGCACAAATTAAAGCTTAAAACGTCACCTTCCCACCAGGTGGAGAGCCCCCCTAACACCTTAGTAGAAGGCCTTTACATCTTTTCCTGCACTATAATAAAACGCTTTTTAAACCAATGTGAGACCATCTTAAGCGTAATGTCTACAACCTTCTTTCTTCAGTCACTAGTCCTCACCTTCCCATTTCAGTACATTTTCATCTCAGATATTAATGATCCCAGTGTGTCCTTGATAGCCACTTAGTCTAAGCCATTATTCAAACCAGATGCAGGAATTACATCTGGCTGCGGTGTCCCTAAAGTCTGTTTTCGTCTAGCGTAGCCCCTTTATTATGACTCTGATTTGGTGAAGAAACCAGACCATGGCTTGTCTCCTTTTCTGGATTTGTCTGGTAACATCTTCACTGTATTTTTTAATTAGCTTATTTCTCTCTCTATTGTATTTCCTATTAAACTGTAAGTTACATATAAAGGTCCAATATATTCAAGGTAAAAGTTCTGGATAGCAGGGCGCCTGAGTGGCTCAGTCATTAAGCGCCTGCCTTCGGCTCAGGTCATGGTCTCAGGGTCCTGGGATCGAGCCCCGCATCGGGCTCCTTGCTCAGTAGGAAGCCTGCTTCTCCCTCTCTCTCTTCCTATCCCCCTGCTGTGTCTCTCTCTCTGTCAAATAAATAAGATCTTTAAAAAAAGAGAAAGTTTTGGATAGCATGTATTATAATAGGTCAGGTGCCCCACATACATCTTTTTAAAACACTTTTCTTTTTGTTTGAGGACAGCTGACATACAATGTTACATTAGTTTCAGGTGTATAACATAGTGATTCACTTTCTCATATAAGTTGGGCTATGGAAAATCCAAATGCAACTTTTGACTCTCCCAGAACTTAACTACTAATAGCCTCCTGTTGACCAGAAGCCTTGCTGAGGACATAAAGTATGTTACGTATATTATATACTATATTCTTACAGCAAAGTAAGCTAGAAAAGAAAATGCTATTAAGAAGAACATAAAAGAAATACATTTATATTACTGTATTGTATTTGTTGGGAAAAGTCCGTGTATAAGTGGACCTGTGCAGTTCCAACCTGTGTTCATGGGTCCACTCTTCTTTTCTCATTTTTATATAAATGATAATATAATTCTGAGGCATCCCTCCCTCCCTCAAGGACCTCCTGAGGAGGACTGCCACCCCTTCAGCAACTGCCATGTGGACAGTGACCTGTACTCAGGTCCTCCCAAACCCCAGCACCTTGTGAAGGATCCCAGATCTCAGGGGAAAGAGTGCCAGTGACCCTTGGAAAGAAGCTAGGGCCACAGCAGACTCCACGCATATCCTGCCAACACTCTCGTGAAAACAGTAGAGAGAAAATCAAGTGGTTCTTCCTCATTTTGCAGATGGCAGCAGGAAAGAGTTACTCTTGTTCTCCACTGGGTCTCTTAGGTCTTCAGATACCCAGGGAGTCTTAGAAAGGATGGGCAAAAGTTTTCTGTGCTCAGGAAAGATGGTGCATAAAGGCTTGGTTCCCTCCTGCTGAAGAAGGGACAGAGGTCTCTGGGTTTCCTTGGCAAGAATGTTTCTGGGCTCTTCTTTCAGGCCATTCAGCAAGGGACCATCCAGTGCAACTTTGTAGGCGTCGCTTTGGGTGACTCGTGGATCTCCCCTGTTGGTAAGTCCAGAATCCTTCGATGCTTTACTCCTTTTCTCCATCCTTCCCTGGGACTTGGGGCTGTGTGGTCCAGATCAAAAAAACAGGGAAACAGAATTTTCTGGGCCCTTACAGATGTCAAAGCAGAAAGTGTTTGCCCCAGGAGTGTCCAAGAAATTTGGGGATGAGAACTCATTTATAGAGCTCCTACCATGGATTGCTGATGGCCAGACTAATTCTCTTATTTGGTTCTTAAACCAAAAGAATCACATTTTACAGTTGAAGACTTTTTTTTTTTTTTTTTAAAGAGAAGGGGGGACAGTGGGGAAGAGAGAGAGAAAGAGAGTATCTTAAGCAGGCTCCGTGCCCAGTGCAAGCCCAAGGCAGGGCTCGATCTCACAAACCTTGAGATCATGACCTGAGCCAAAAATCGAGATTTCGATACCTAACTGACTGAGCCACCCTGGTGCCCCTAGAGTTGAAAACATTTTAAAGACTAGAGAGGTGATGGAATTTGCCCTCTGATACACAGCATGAGTGGCCCGGTCAGGATTCAAACCCCAGTCTATATGAGCATATGGAGAGAAGTTCCCGTCTGTTCACGTCTCTTGCTCATGGTGGTGGTGAGACATTACTGTTAGGTCCTACTGCTCAGGTTCATTGTTTCAGGACCAGAGTGTCCTCTTTGGGAGTACAGATAAAAGTGGTTTGTGATGCAGACATCTGGGGTGTGGCTTCCCATGTCTGAAATAGTCACGGTGGTGGGGTTAACTCTAACACAGAATTTCTGAATCTCAGGGCTGTTGACATTTGAAGCCACATAATTCTTTGTTGTGGGACTTGTCCATTGTGGGGTGTTCGCAACATCTGTACCCTTCAGATGCCAGTGTGCCCACCCCAGTGTGACACACACATGCTCCTCCTGATGTTTCTTGTTAAGAACCACTTGAATCCAACAGAAGGTGACTTTTCACAGGCAAGACCAAACTACAAAGTAGGAAATTAGAAGAGAAGTTACCTCTGGACGGAATGAGCTGGAAGGGGATACCGAGGAACTTTCTAGGCTGTGTGTACTCTCTGTCTTCATTGGGGTGGTCATTACGTGCGTGTGTGCATTCATCAGAACGTCTAATTGGCATGTATGATTTCTGATGTGTGATGATGCCTCGGTTTTTAAAAATAGTAATTTGTAAAAAGCAATATTTTTCTCCTTAAAGATAGGGATTCAGTTTGTCACAGAGCCATGCCTCTGATGGATTCAGGATATCCCGATGCTGCTGGGAATGATGTCTCTTGCCCTTATTCTTGGCATCATCCAGGGCTGAAATGGCATAAGTGAGAGCTCTGGGGTTAACATCGGGAGAAGAGCTCCTCTTTGTTTTTCCTTCCTGGATAGACTTCCTAGGACATCATAAAGCTTCAGAAGCCTTGATCAGAAGCGTGAGGCCCCCTGTCTCACTCAAAATCACAGCCCTGGGCCTTATGCTGCATTCTGGGGTCTCATCACAGTTTCTTAACAGCACTCAGCACTTGGCATGCATTAACTTCATTTAATGCTTACGACAGCTCCATGGAATGGATGCTATTATTATCACAGTTTTGGAGATGATGAAACTGAGACTCAGAGAGGTTGAACAATTTTTCTAAAGTCACACAGCTAAAGTCAGCATTCTTGTCCAGGCAGCAGGCTCTAGACTCTATGCTCTCACCCATTACACTGCACTACCAACACAAGACACAAGGCTTTACAAGTGCTATTCATCGGGCACCTGGGTGGCTCAGTGGGTTAAGCCTCTGCCTTCGGCTCAAGTCATGATCCCAGGGTCCTGGGATTGAGCCCCGCATTAGGCTCTCTGCTCAGCAGGGAGCCTGCTTCTCCCTCTCTCTCTGCCTGCCTCTCTGCCTACTTGTGATCTCTCTCTCTCTCTCTCTCTCTGTCAAATAAATTTTTTTTAAAAAGTTTAAAAAACCACAACAACAACAAAAAAATAAGTGCCGTTCATCCTGTCCAAAATCTACCTTTTTTCACCTTACTGTGACGAACTTCCCCTTAGAAATCTTCCTGCCCAGGAGCGCCTGGGTGGCTCATTGGATTAAGCATCTGACTCTTGATTTCGGCTCCAGACCATGATCTCAGGGTCATGAGATCAAGCCCCATGTTTTCTCTTTCTTTCTCTGCTCCTCCCTCCCCTCAATCCCCTTTCTGTTTACACTTGTGCACTCTCTCTCAATTAAAAAAAAAAAGAAAGAAAGAAAAAAAATCTTCTGCTCAGATCTGAATCCCTCCTTTCAGATCCACTTAAGTTCACCCCTCCATCCCAGAAGTACTCCTGTTTTGAGAGAGAAATACTGTTAATTTACATGAACAGTGATTATTTGCTAGGTAGTAGCCATTTTGCTAGATGCTAGGAAGGATGCACAGACATGCTCCATGTCTTCAAGAAGATCTACACAGTTTAAGATGGTAGCTGTAGCCATACGTAGCTAAGTTTAAATTAAAATACTATTGCACTGTCCACATTTCAAGCACCCAGTAGCCACACATGACTGTTGAGTTATCATGGACCACGTAGAAAGAGAATATTTCCATCACCTCAGAAAGTTCTGTTGCACATCAGAGGTTGGCGGACTACAGCATACAAGTTGAGTCTGTCCTGCCACCCTCCTTTGGTAGAGAAGCTTTTTACTGGGACACAGTTACACCCATCCGTTTACATGTTGTGTGTTGCTGCAACAGTCAAGTAGTTGCAACAGAGGCCGCCTGGCCTGGAAAACAAAAAATGTTTACTGTTTGTTCCTTTACAGAAAAGTTTTGCCCCTCCCTGGTCTAGATCAAGCAGGGAATGGGCGCATTGGAAAGTTGCAGACAATTCTGTATTTCAAGAAACTAAGGCACAAACTTGATAGTTAAGTTGGAGAGATGAAGGATAGTGAGGTCCCCTGGTATGCCTGCATGTCTCAGGGTGTACCCTGAAGGATACTGGACCAGTGAGGTGCTATACAAAGGGCTTGGTAGTCAAGTAAGTTGCCAGGGCTCAGTACTGGCTCTACCTCCTCAAGGTTTCACAGGCCTGTTAAAGGCTCTGAGAAGTCCTGCAAGGGGTGTGTGTGTGTGTGGAAATACTCTGTTTTGCATAGCCTCAGAGATTTAACAGAAGAATAATTTTTTCTTCTCTAATATATAGGCTGAACTCCTGCAATATTGAGACACCTTGAAACATACTTTGAGATGCTTGGCCTTAGGGAACTATTGAAGTCTTTTAAGCAAAGCAGTGACATACCCAATGTGCAAGTTGTGGTCCTTGATACTTTGTTGGCACATCTCAGTGATACTAGACTTACGTAGAGTTACGGGAGTTGCAAATCTGTCAAGACCAAGCCCAGCTATTCTCTCTGAGGGCAGGCATTGTTTTACTCATTTGTATCTCTAAAATTCCTGGCTGGCTTCAAACCCTTTGTAAATTCTCAATATGTTTGTGGAATGGAAAAGAATTGGCTAATAGTGTAGTCAGTCCTAGGCACTTGAATTACAAAGTCCATAGTCTTTGGCACACACACACACACACACACACACACACAGAGCATGCCTGGGGGGATGCCATCACTGGCCGGGACTCACTCTCTTCTCCAAGGTCAGGCCAAATTAACGTGTCATTAGCCCTGAGTCAATAGGAAGGCCCCTACATCATCCCACCTCCCCAGTGGGGGAGCCCACAGCCCTGCCAGGGGCACCAGTGAGTTAAGGAGCCTATAGCCCCAAAGCCACCGGCTTTCTTGCTTCTGTCTCTGCTTTGGGAGGGAAGCTAGTTGGGTTTTTCTTTGGGAAGGGAGAGCTGCGGTGGACTTACTTTGTACCTGTGTGGTTTCCTTCAGATTCGGTGCTCTCCTGGGGACCATACCTATACAGCGTGGTAAGTAGATGAGTCCTCACCTCAGCACCCTCCATGGTAAGCGGCCCGGCAGACCCCTCCTGGCTGTCCCCAGGACAGACAGGCTAGCTGGGTTTGCCCACGAAGTTGACACTGCACCCTTGGGGCAAACTGAATGAACCATCAGCCCAGTTCCCTGTTTCTCCAGGTATAAGAAACATAGTGTTTAAAATCTCCCCAACTTTTTTTTTTTTTAATCTCCCCAACTTTTTATGAGAAAAATTTTCACATGTGCAGAAAAGTTGAAAGATCCCATGAACACCCCTATACCCACCATCTGGACTCTGCCAGTGTTTCGCTCTCTTTCTTTCTGTCACCTGTCCCCAGCTGTGGTGATGCCAGGTCTGTGTCTCTGAGTAGAACGGGCCTTCTCATTCTCGCTTTGCATTCCAGTCTCTTCTCGATGACCAAGGTCTGGCAGAGGTGTCTCAGGTTGCAGAGGATGTCCTGGATGCCGTGAATAAAGGGCTCTACAAAGAGGCCACCCAGCTGTGGGGGAAAGCAGAATTGGTCATTGAACAGGTAATGGGACACACTCAGGGGCAGCCCACTTGCCTTGTTCCCACATGGAGCCAGGGCCCCCTGGTTGGTGCTACCAGGGTTTGGGCCTATTCTGAGACTCCCCGCAGATCTGAAAAGGGCCAAACAATAAAGCCGATGAATCAGTGACGAGGTCAGAAAGCCACCCCAGGCCCTCCAGACCTGCTTGTCCCTTGACACCCTGAGAAATGATATGTCTTGCAGAAGTGAATGTTTGAATCCTTGCCAGGCAACATTCCGCCCCCAGCCAGCCAGGAGGGAAGAAGGCACAGCCGAGGATGAGTGTGCAGGACCCTCCTTAGCCCTGTTCTCCCTATAGAATAACACATGGTCCCTTGGTTTTCTCCAGCATCTGAGCTCCATGTGGATAAACTGCTCACTCCCCCCGCCCTAGGATCGGGCTGACGGCTGGTTTCAGCCCTCAGAGCTGCATTTCTTTCTGGTCCTGGCAAATTTAAGCTGTCCTCGGATAAGATGGAAAGCCAGTTGCCTTTCTGTTATGCAGCTTTGATAATAGATAAATAAACAAACAGCCAGTTACCATTCTGTATTTCAGAACACGGATGGCGTGAACTTCTATAACATCTTAACTAAAAGCACTCCCACGTCTGCAGTGAAGTCGAGCCTAGAATTCACCCAGAGGCCCCTAGGTAAGTGAACCTTGACATTGCTAGACCCCTGTCTCCATCTCCATGCAAGAGAGAATCAGTTCTTTTAACTTTAGCGACATAATTTACATGCCACAAAATTCACCCATTTTAAGTGTAGGATTCAGTGGTTTTAGTGTATTCACAAAGCTGCTCACCGCCATCACCACAGTCCAGTTCTAGAAATTTCCATCATGCCAGAAAGATCCTGTGTCTCCTGGCAGTTGGTTTCCGGTCCCATGCCCAACCCCAGGCAGTCACTAATCTGTCTGTGTTTCTAGATACGGACGTTTGGTCCAAATGGAACCGTGCAGTGGGTGGCCTTTTGCATCTGGGTTCTTTCACTTGTTTCTTTTTTTTTTTTTTTTTTTTTTTAAATTTTTAAAATTTTTTTCTAATTTTCAAATCTTGGGGTGCCTGGGTGGCTCAGTGGGTTAAAGCTTCTGCCTTTGGCTCAGGTCATGATCCCAGAGTCCTGGGATCGAGCCCCACATGTCAGGGAGCCTGCTTCCTCCTCTCTCTGCCTGTCTCTCTGCCTACTTGTGATCTGTCTGCCAAATAAATAAATAAAAATCTTTAAATTTTTAAATCTTTAATTTTTTTATTTTTTAATTTTTAAAAATCTTTAAAGTTTTTATTTTTAAAATTTTTATAAAAGTTTTATTTATTTATTTATTATTTTACTTTCGCTTGTTTTTGACAAGCGATGGTTTGGAAACCATCTTCTGCCCATTGCACATTACAGTCCTTCTGAAGGCTGGACTGAGCTGTCCTTCAGCGGAGCTGGATCCTGAACGCCCAGTGTTCTCCTTCTGCAGGAGGTCTATAAAGGCTGCTGACTGCCTTGGGCCGTGCTGGGTAATCTCAATGGCCCCAAAGTACATAAAGTGCAGCAATCAAAATTAATAAAGCATCTTGACACTTTCAGTGGCTTTCTGGCTTTCTTCCTCCATCTGGGGTGAATGAAGGTGACACTTTCCGTTTTCCAACGGAAAGCCTCCCTCATAGACCCTGTCCCAGCCCCTGGGGAAGACATTCTCTGGGTGGTATTTCCAGTCCCTTGGCTCACCGGGTGCCAGTTTGTTTCAGTTCATCTTTACCAGCGCCACGTGAGACACCTCCAGCAGGACTCCCTGAGCCAGCTCATGAATGGTCCCATCAGGAAGAAGCTCAAAATTATTCCTGAGGATTGCTCCTGGGGAGGTAGGTACTTCTGCAACCTGATAAAGGGCCCTCTGTGGGGTGTGGGGGCAGTAGAGGTGCCAGTTCAGAGGCCTACATTTGAAGAATGGGCTTTGTTTGTGTTGAGGACAGGTTGCAGATAGGACAGCATTACTGGCCACGATTTATAGATGAGCAAGCATCTATAGTAAGAGACAGTAAATAACCTGCCAAAATCGGTTCAGAGTAAGACCTTGGTAGGGAAGTGGGTGGGGAGGGGAATGGGAGGATGGGGTGGGCGTTGATAATTGTTGAAGCCAGATTGTGGGCACTTGGGAGTCCTCTCAGTCTTTTGAGTTTTGTTATCAGTTTGAGGTTTTCCATTAAAAAAAAAAAACAGAAACAAAAAAACATAAAAAGCCCTAAAGCCACAGGGGGTTGTGGGTGTGACTTCGACAAAGGTCCTTTGGGGTGGGTTTTGACCAGCTCCCTGGCCAGCCCCCCCTCCTCACCAACCCCTCTCTATCCCCTCCACCCCTCACCCCCACCTCCTCATGCTGGATGTGGTTCCAGGGTTTACTGCCTTCTGTTCTGGGGGCCATATTAGGAACTATTGGGGGTCCTCAGAGATCAGGACCAGAGATCAGAACTCAGTCCTATAGGGAGGCGGTGAGCCAGTGGGACTCCCAGATCCCTGGAGGGGAGACAGGCCAAGCTGAAGAGGGCTTTCTTTATGTCTGAGCTCCCCCAAAACGATGCCTTTCTAGGGAAGCCCCTTGACAGCTGCTGAGAGGCTAAGACGAGGCTCCAGCCCTGGCTTCCTCAGGGTACACGGGCCCTCCTCCCCAATTATAGTTCGCAGAGGACTCCTCCCAGCTCCAGTGTCTTCATTTCTGCCTCACCCCTTAGAGTTTTCTAGAAATGAGGGTGGGGGTGGTGGGAGTTAATTAGATCAGATAAAAATAATCCGATGTCAGAGCTTTCGGGGGGTACCCTCCCCGGGGACCCGGGTGGCACTGAGAATAGGGGTGTGAGCCGTTACAGGTCACAGGAAGGCAGCTAAGGTCGAGCCTGCAAGAGTCCCTCTCCTGCTCTGCCCCTTCTGATGATCCCTGTGGCTGCATTCTCCAGCTCCAGCGTCTCTGGTTCCAGGGACCCTCCCTGCCCCGTACAGCTGGACGGGCAAGGAGACTACATTTTGGCAGATGAGTGATAGAGAAAACTCTTTGTGGCTCCAGCTGTGTTTGGGAAAGGACAAGCTTGCTGGCTGATACCCACACCCAGGGTGTTGAGCTCCAGTTTGCAGTTAAGACTCTGTACACACTCTGGGGCCTGCCAGGCCTGTGCTCATAGCCCCGCCTGCCACTGACCAGCTCTGTCACCGTGGGCATGTTTCTTAGCCTCGTGGAGCCTCATCTGCTTTAACCACTGCACAGGTTAGGACCCCTTACCTCCCGGGATTGGTGAAGAGGAAATGCGATGTTGTCTGTAAAGTGCTTGCTTAACCCAATGACTTGTGGACAGAAATGCGTAGTAGCTGCTGTCATTGTGGGGTTCGGTGTTACAAATGACGGTCAGGAATCCGCCAGGTGCCATGCCAACCATCTCCTCTCTTGCCTGGGGCTCGTCCTCGCCATGGCTCCCTGGTGGGGATGCTCCGCATTGCTTTGGGTCTGATTTGGTTTATTAGTAGGGTGGCCCCACTTGTGCAGGACTTACAGTGTGGTCCTCATGTTACTTAGCTAAGGAGGGAAACTAACATGTACCCCAAAGCAGAGATTGTTCCCTGAGAAGACCAGCCTAACAAGCTCTATCTGCGTGGGCATTAGCCTTCAGGTGACTGGCTCAGGACATGGATTTCTGGGCTGGCTGGTCCCTGTTGGTGAAGCACTTGGGCTTAGCCGTTGTTAGGTGAAGCACAGTGGTTACTTTCGGGTGCCGGAGCCCAGGATGTTCTGGTCTGAAAGGTGCCCCTTATGCTGGTAGATTGCAGCCTCTTACCTCTTTCTCTTTCCTCATGTATAGGCCAGTCTGCCAATGTCTTTCAGAACATGGAGGGGGACTTCATGAAGCCGGTCATCAGCATCGTGGACAAGCTGCTGGAAGCTGGGGTCAATGTGACCATCTATAATGGACAGCTCGATCTCATCGTGGACACCATAGGTAGGAAAGCACTCTGAGGGGCCCATGACAGTTTGATAGGTTGAGCTGGAAGGGAACTGGCCCCAGACATGCCAGTCTTGGGGCTGGTGACATTGAAATGCCAGGAAGAAGGTCATTTTGTGTTCTGTTCATCTGCATGACCTCTTTGAATAGAGGTGTTGACTCAGTTTTTGAATGTAGGTGAGGTTCGGTGGGGTGAGGTCTGGAGCTGACCGCCAGGAAAGAATTCTTGAGACATGTTTGGTGCAGAATAGTGATTTTCTGAAAACACGGGGACAGGACTCATGGGCAGAGAGAGCTGCTGCCCTGGGCTTTTGAGGGGTGGCTGATTATATACTCTGGAGTTGGGGATAAGGAAAAGGGGGGGTTTTCAAAAGAACTTCTATATGCTAAAAAGGACCTACAAGGTATTGGAGGCCCTGCTGTTGTCAAGTTCAAGTAGTTTCTCCCTCTAGTAAAGCATTTACATTAAGACAGTTGGGAGTTTCCTTCTGGAAGTTAGGTGATTGCTGAGAATGCTTTTTTCTTGTAAATCATGAAAACATTTATAAAGTGAGGGAAGCACAGGTCTTGCTGGACTGTGATCTCTGTTAGGGAACCATTTGCTTTTCCTTCCCTTAGCTTTAAGGCAGCCAGGAGTGCCTGAAGAATGTGTCCCAGATCCTGCTTGGGGGGCGGGGGGCAGCATTTGCAGGGTGTCAGCCTCTGCTTGCCCTCAGCTAGCCTCCTGCTCCCTCATCATGGTGACCCCTTCGAGAAGCCTGGGCCTGCCAGATTTTGAGGCCCTTATGTATGATTAAGAAACACACGATACCTACTCCTGCCAGAACTAGAAAAGGAGACCTTTTCCTGGCCATGGGATCAAGGCACTATTGAGCTGAGTCTGTCACAGGCCCAGTAGGTGGTAAGCTCTGCAGGCTGAATTGAGACTAAACCCTGCTGGCTCTAAACCTGAAGACCCAAGGGAAATGGCCTTTGTGGTTCTGTTTCAGTAGGACTAGGTAAGGACTGAGAGGCAGGTTCTCAGAACCAGCAGGTAAATCGAGGCACATGGTCTGACAGGTCTATAATGCACCTCTTAAGGTCAGTGGGATTGAATATTTCTGCCAGTTGTAAGCCAAGGGTGCTAAGGCCACTCTGAAAGGGTTCTGTGTTTTTTCCATGACCTGCCCAGGTGATCCACGTTAGCATCTCCTGACCCTGAGACTTCACAGTTGTCCAGAGAGTCTTACCACCTGCAGAGGTCCCCAGTTTCCTTCCTCCAGAGCATACAGTGGTGGGAAAGGCAGAGGCAAATGTAGTCAGGCTTTTCAGCATTTAGGTTTCTCCCGGGTATCTTGGGCATCACGGGGAGTTCGCTGGAAAGGCAGAATCTTGGGCCCTCCCCAGACCTACCGAATCTCAGTTTGCATTTTTTTTTTAATTTTAATTTTATTTTTTTTAGATTTTATTCATTTATTTGACAGAGAGAGATCACAAGTAGGCAGAGAGGCAAGCAGAGAGAGAGGAAGGGAAGCAGGCTCCCTGCTGAGCAGAGAGCCTGCCCGATGCGGGGCTCGATCCCAGGACCCTGGGATCATGACCCGAGCTGAAGGCAGAGGCTTTATTTAACCCACTGAGCCACCCAGGCGCCCCTCCCAGTTTGCATTTTAACCAGCTATCGGATGGGTTCTGTGCACGTTACAGTTTGGGAAAGGCAAAGCGATGGGATCTAGATTTTTGTTTCTACCCCAACCAGCTGTTGATGCCAGGCCCTACTCTGTCCCTCTCGCCAGGTCAGGAGGCCTGGGTGCGGAAACTGAAGTGGGCAGAGCTGCCCAAATTCAAGCAGCTGAAGTGGAAGGCCGTGTACAGTGACCCTAAGTCTTCGGAAACGTCTGCTTTCGTCAAGTCCTACAAGAACCTGGCTTTCTACTGGATCCTCAGAGCTGGGCACATGGTGAGGCTGTGTCCCTCAGCCTTGGTCATGGACTCTTAGTTGCCCTGAGAGGGAGGCCACGGGCAGTTGATGCATGAGTGCAGTGCCCATATTGATCTTAAAAGAAGTGCTTTGGTTTGGGGAGTGTTTCTAGGTCTCTACTGAAGTCCTGCTCTTAGTGATTCATTCCTTTGGATCTAGAGTCTCATTTAAAAAAGCTGAATCCTTCTGAGAGCATTAAACCGGGCTCTCTATCTTTGACTCTTTAGTTTAAATGAGTTTAATGTTACTTTCTTCTTAATTGTTTGTCTTGAGGGAAGAAGGGAGAAATTGTCTTTCCCTAACATTTTCGGGGAGCGAAAACCAAAGCTCCCCGCCCTGGAAAACTGAGTTGCAGTGCATAAGACAAGGTGCGGGGGAGTGTTTGAGCTGCAGTAGCTTCCAGATTTGCAGTTTGGAAGAGGCTCTGTGTGCAGAGATGAGGAGGTCTCACTCCTGCACGTGCTAAGTGAACACACTCTCCCCCCTTAGGTCGTAGGTTAACTGAATGGCTGTCCACGGCTGAGGGAGATTCTGGAGGGATAAATCCACTGTAAACACACGTGTGTGCACATATGGACGCAGACACCTGCACAGGTGCCCAAGGGGTCAGGTGCTTCCCTCACGGTGAGGCTTTGGTCTGGCCGCTTAAATGCAGGGTCTCTCTTCTTCCCAGGGCAGTGGTTTCCTAGAGGAGATTCATTGGCAGGGGTGGTAAGGTGCCTTCTGGGAAGCTCTCTCTGCCTGGTCCCCTGGTGTTTAGGACAGAATCTCCACAGAGAAGGGGCTGAGAGGCCGTGGTCTGGCTAGAAAACTGGTCTGTAAGCTCCATTTGTACATCAAGCCCACATAGTGTATTTACTTGGATGGCTGAGGAGATGTTAAGAGAGATTTCAGCAGGAACTAAAGTGCCCTCTCCAGAAACCAACTCCTCAGGGGTACTAGCTAGGCAAGGACAAGGTGTAGGAGCAAGGAGAACGGCATAGGCAGGTCGAGAGCCTCAGGAGGGATACTGGGGAGAGATGAGGCTGCGGATACCTTGTTAGGGAGCTCACACATATCCTGAAACCAACGGGTATGCCAGTGAGGGTCTTAAAGCAAAGGAGCGAAATCGCCAGATTTGTCTAAGAAATAGCATTCTAGCAGCCAAGGGCCTGGGATGAGACTGGGGTAAAGAACCAATCTGAGGCACTTTTTTTTTTTTTTTTTAAGATTTTATTTATTTATTTGACAGAGAGAGTACGCACAAGCAGGGGGAGCAGCAGAGGGAGAAGGAGAAGCAGACTCCCCGCTGAGTAGGGAGCCCGATGCGGGGCTGATCCTAGGACCCTGGAATTGTGACCTGACCCGAAGGCAGAAATGCTTAACCAACTGAGCCACCTAGGCGCCCCTCTAAGGTGCTCTTATAGTAATCCAGGAGGAGGAGAAGTAGAGGGATCTGAAAAAGTGTCAGAAGGGAGAACTGGCTGGACTTGGTAGTGTTTGCCTATGGAACCGCCAAGTGGGACGCTCATAAGGCAACTGAATACACTGTGTGTATATGATCCGGGGTCAAATTTTTGTTCTTGGAGACTGAGATTTGGGAGTTGAATATGAAAAAGGTTGGGGACAGGCCCTGGGTACACCATTATTTAAGAGGCAGGAGGTGAGGTGCCTGGGGTCTGCCTTGGGCTCAGGTCATGATCCCAGGTCCTGGGATTGAGTCCTGCCTGCATCAGGCTCCCTACTCCACGGGGAGCCTGCTTCTCCCTCTCCTTCTGCCTGCCACTCCCCTTGCTTTTGTACCCTCTGTCTCTGTCAAATAAATAAATTGAAGGAAAAAAAAAAGGAGGCAGGAGGTAAAAGAAGGACATACAAATGAGAGTTGAGAAAGGGCAGCCGAAAAAGGAGGAGGGAGACCAGGGACCTGGACGTGCACAAAGTCACCAGGGGCCGGCAGTGTCACAAGCTGCCACTAGCTCAGATAAAGGAGCGAAGTGTCAGCAGGGACTCGGGCAGAGTGGTATCCGTAGAGCTCGTGGCAAGCGCTTTCGGGGCAGCGGCTGGCCCGGAAGCCAGCATGGACAGGGTGGAGCAGATGAACGAGCAGTGAGGAGGTGGAAGACAGCTTCCTCTCAGAAACCGGAAGGAGGTAGTAGCCTGCCCTTTGAAGAAACTTGATGTGGAGAGACCATGAACAAGGCAGCAGGACCCAGGGTTAAGAGGACATTTTGTTAGGGTTTTTTTCTTTTCTTTTTAAGATTTTATTTATTTAAGAGAGAGAGAGAGTGCTAGAGAATAGGGGAGAGCAGCAGGGAGAGGGAGAAGCAGGCTCCCCACTGAGGTGGGGAACCTTATTCAGGACTTGATCCCAGGACCCTGAGCCCAAGGCAGACACTGAACCACCTGAGCCACTCAGGTGCCTCCCTGTTAGGGCTTTAGATAGTCTCAGTACCCTCAGCATCAACAAGGGTGGGAGCTAGTAGGAAGTCTTAGGGTACAGTGCTGTGAGAAGGGGCCCTGCATGGGCAGGTGGGAGGGGAAGGGGGACAGGGAGGGGAAGGAGAGCTTGTGTGCTGGAGTTCAGGCCCATTTCCTCTGGCTTGTCACTGAGAGAAGCAAGACATCAGTTGGGGCAGCCTTAAAATAGCTCCTGGAAACTGTTATTAAATTACCCCCAACCACTTCCCCTTTAGTTGATGAAATGTCTTTTTGGTATACCCCACTGTGCCTATGCCTCTAGGGGACCTAGGGGACAGCAGTGTGCTATGGAGAATCATGGAGCCATGGGCTTTCAGAACTTGGGACCATCAACAGGACGCCCATCTTTGTGGGGGAGAAACTGAGGCCGCTGTCCCTCCCCTTTTTCATGGTGTATGGGAAGGGAGTTTATAAAGGAATTATCTGAAAAATCTAAGGGATGGGGTGTTTGGCGGGCTCAGATGGGACAGTGTGTGACTCTGGATGTGAGGGTCATGAGTCTGAGCTCCACACTGGGTGTGGAACCTATCTGAAAAATCTAAAGGAAAAACAAAAGAAAATTGAATAATAACAATAATACCAAAATAGGGTGCCACCCAAACAAAGCGTCTTGTTTGTTTGTTGTATTGTTGACAGATTTGCTATTAGCTTCCCTCTTGGCTATTTTGTACTTCAGTCTCAGAGAATCCTTTAAGTTGTTTAGAATCTTCGCTCTTCCTTGAACAGGCTAGGTCCTGGTAACATAAGCACAAGTCTTATACGGAAATCAGCAGGGATGCCGGGGGGCTCAGTGGATTAGGTGTCCGACTCTTGAATTCCGCTCAGGTCCTGATCTCACGGTCCTAGGACCAAGTCCCGGCTTAGGCTCTGACATCCTCGGAGAGTCGTCTTGGGATTCTCTCTCTCCCTCTCCCTCCACCCCTCTTCTGCACTCCCGCTCACTCTCTCTCTCTCTTTAAAAATAAATGAATCAACAGATCAGCCCCAAATGAAGCAGCAGGGTCTTTCCTAAATGCTGACCTCTTCAGACCTCTGCAATCTGACAAGCGTCTCTCCTGCGCAGGGGTCGTTCCACAGATGGGACCCTCCCGTAAGGGGCGCACTCAGGTGCGATGTCCTCGTAGGCTGCTGTGGCGGAGCCGGCACTCCTTCTGGGAGCAGGGTCTCAGGAGGTTGCCCCTGAACCCAGAACCAGGAGTGTGGGCTCAGGAAACTGTTTGGTCCTAGGTTCCTTCTGACCAAGGGGACATGGCTCTGAAGATGATGAGGATGGTGACTCAGCAGGAGTAGGACTGACTGGCGGTGAGTTGCTCCACCCCAGGGCCCGGAGGCAGAGCCAGGACCCTGATGCTGTAGGAGGCACCGGCCTCCTGCCTGTCTCCCTCGGAACCCCACCTGCCCGTCGGTGTGAAGGTTCCCGCCCAGGTCTCCGGAGAACACACTTGTCTCTGCGGCAACTTGGAAATCATTTCTGCTTCTGAAGAACTCCCATTTTTTTCCTGATGGATTTGTTTTAATCAAAATGAAGTGTTGAAATAGGTTGACATTTTGGTATTACAAAAATAATGTGATTTATGGGGGAAAAAAAAGAAATACAAGTAAACAGAATAAACACCCTTTTACTCCCTTCCCTGGGACAAGCTCGGTTACCCTTTTACTGTCCAGCCTTGTAAGTCTTTTTTTTTTTTTTCCTGTATATGCATATGTATTTTTTACAGAAATGGAATCATTACTGTATGTTGTCTGACTACCTGGCACACATACCAGTTGTCCTATCACCTCTTCATGTCAATAAATGTTCTCCTGTGACATTTTTAATAGCTGCCGAGCATTCCATTTCGTGGATGTACCCTGATGCACAACGGTTTCATGTGAGCAGTGCCTGGTGTGCCTACTAGAGACAGTGCTCTGGTGATTCATCTTGACAGTTATATTTTTATACGCTTCCTTCTTATTTTCTTATGGTGGATTCCTAAAGGCACAATGGTTTAGTCAAAGAACTATAACTTCTCTTTTTCAAATGAAAATGTTGTCTTTAATTTAAAAGTCATGACTTTCGGGGCACCTGGGTGGCTCAGTGGGTTAAAGCCTCTGTCTTCAGCTCAGGTCATGGTCCCAGAGTCCTGGGATCGAGCCCCACATTGGGCTCCCTGCTCAGCGGGGAGCCTGCTTCCTCCTCTCTCTCTGCCTGCTTCTCTGCCTACTTGTGATCTCTGTCAAGTAAATAAATAAAATCTTGAAAAAAAAAAAAAGTCAGGACTTTCAGGTTTTCATCTGCAGCTCACGATCTGCAAAAGGGACGTCGTAGCCTCTGTGGCAACCCTGGAAAAAACTATCTGTCTTGTGGTGGTGGGGCTGAGATACTGAAAACCAAACCTGGAGCCTTCCTGTGGAACAGAGTGTTAATAGCAGATTATGCATTTGAAACTAATAATGTGCTATATGCTGGCTAATTGAATTTAAATAAAAAAAAAGAAATAGTGGGTTAAGTTGACATGACCCTCCCTGGGGCTCGGACCTGAGACTAAGGCAGGGCTCCTGGGGCAGGGCTACAGGGCATTTAGCTGTGATTTGCTGTTGGGGAGAAAGCACTCCTGTGTGCCCTTGGATGTGGAAGAACGTGACAGGCTTATGCTGGGTCCCACTGGACTGCACCAGTGCATGTTCTCCTGCTGCTTTTGCTGGGTGTCCTTTGCTGAAAGAAAATGTAGCTGTGAGTATAACTACTTACCGAGTCTTGTGAGTCCTTCTGGCACTGAATTACAACACAGTTGAATTCCCAACCTCACAGGATCACTTTCATAGAAGTTAGGGTGTTGGGGGCACCTGGCTGGCTCGATTAGTCGAGTACGAGACTTTGGATCTCAGGGTCCTGAGTTCAAGCCCCATGCTGGGCATGGAGCCTACTTAAAAAAAAAAAAAAAAGGAAAAGAAGTTAGGGTACTAGCTGGGAAGGAATCTGAGTTTGAACATTAGGATGCCCACATGGGCAGATTCCAGTGAAGCTAGGGACCTCAGACCTTTTTTTTTTTTTTGCCGCTAGACACAGCCCTTCCATCCCAGCCTGAGGAAATTAATCTTCTCCTGCCTTAAGATCCTATCACCAATTCTGCAATGCCCAAAGCCCTCCTCCTGCTACATTACATTCTCTCTCAACCCACAGCCATGCCTTCATGGGAAATTCCCATGATCAGCTCATGTGGGGAAGGAAGTCTGGGGCTTTATTTACAGATCGTTATGCATGGTGGGCATGCATCCCCTGGGAGTGGACAGACTGGACATCCTCCCAGCGGACAGAACTTGGAACAAGTTACCTGTTTGTTCACTTTGCCTGGAAGGAGAGATGGTCAGAAGAAAGGGTCCACACCAAGGCATCATTTGGCTGGGTAGTTGGACTTGGAACGAACACAACCGAAAAATCACAAGGCCTGAGGAAGAGGTACGAGGATAGACTTCTGAATGGCAGATTATGAAGCTAACTTTATTCACGTGTTCCACGTGAATGCTCACCAAAGGGTAGAGGAAGATCTTTTTTTTTTTTTTAAGATTTTATTTATTTATTTGACAGCACAAGTAGGCAGAGAGAGAGGAGGAAGCAGGCCCCCCGCTGAGCAGAGATCCCGATGCGGGGCTCGATCCCAGGACCCCAGGATCACGACCCGAGCCGAAGGCAGAGGCTTTAAACCATTGAGCCACTCAGGTGCCCTAGAGGAAGATCTTTAATAATCAGATGGCTAGAATCGCCCGTTCCGTGGTCCTGGGACCTCCTCCTTCCCCAGCAACTCCTGTGGACTCAGTGCCAACCGAAGGGCCATAGCGACAGCAGTTGGTTTGTGCTCACCAAGACTGACTTGGCTACAGCTGCTGCTGAGTGCCTCATCTAGCAGCTCGAGGGACAATGCTGAGGCCCTGATATGGCGCCCTTGCCCGGAGGGATCAGCCAGCTACCTGGTGTTAGGTTGATTACATTGGGCCACTTTCGTTATGAAAAAGGGAGCGGGTTGATCTTACTGGAATTGACACTTGCTGTGGACATAGATATGCCTTCTCTGCCCACAATGCCTCTGCCCAAACTGCCATCTTAGAGAATGTGTCATCCGCCATTATGGTACTCACAGCACATGAAATGCAGAAGTGGGTTCATGCTCCTGGCATTCACTGGTTTTACCATGTTCCCCCACCATCCTGAAGCAACTGCCCTGACACGTGGTTGAGTGAATAACCACGGTACCAGCTAGGTGGTGATCCCTTGCAGAGCTGAGGCCGAGTTCTTCAGCATGTGGTATATACGCTGTCAGTCGGCATCGTGCTTCTCCAGCACCCTGGATCCGGGAGTCTGGGAATCAAGGAACAAAAATGAGAGTCGTTCCTCTCCCTTTCAGCCCTGTTGATCCAGTAGTCAGGTTTTTGCTTCTCATTCCTACAGTGTGAGCCTCTACTGGTCTAGAAGTCTTAGTTATAAAGGGAGAAATGCTTTCACCAGGACACACAGAAGGCAAAGATTGCCTTGAAGTGGAGCTGGAAGCTGCCATCTGGTGTCTTTGGGCACTGAATAAACAGGCAAAGTACAGGCTGGGGTGACTGATCCTGACTATCAAAGGGAAATTGGGTTGTTACTACCAGGGGTTGTTACTAGGGATAATGAGGGAGAATGCCGGAGATCCTTTGCAGTACCTTATAGTACTCCCAGAGCCTCGGATTCAAGTCAAAGGAAAACAGTGATAACCCAATTTATACTGGTAATGGCTCACACCTTCCACAAAGGTTTTGATCATTCCACCAGGTGAGGAACTATGATGAACCGAGGTGCTTGTTGAGGACAAAGGAATAGGGAATAAGTGGTGAATGATGGTAGTTACAAACACGAGCCGTGACCTCATGACCTGTTGTAGTATGAGTATGAGTGAATATATTTTAATAAATATTAACCAAATATTTTTAATCTCTCAATCCTTTATCTTCTAATTTAAGATGTGCTCATAATAAGTAATAATAATGTTCTGTGTAAGTATTTAAGTATTACGATGTCAAAAAAGGAGTATGAACCAGGTTGGAAAAGAATGCCCATTCTCCGGAGACAAACCAGGGACTCTGGTGCCATCCTGGGGAAGAAGGTCAGTGTGGTTTTGGCCGTATGGGGGATATTGTGTTGTGTTATACACAAGTGTGGTTCTGTTACTGTTTTTATTTGGAGAGTAAGTGTGGTTTAAGGCAACGTGTCCAGGTGCCAAGTTGAAAAGGGATGGACCGTGGGGTCTTGATAATGTTTCCACTTGCCTAGGCCAAATTATATTTTTCCAGAATTATCTTTCCTGTATGTTTTTTATTAGAACGGCCCACAAGACTAGAGATTCTCATGGAGATTTGGAGGCTGGAAATGAGACAGCAGCCAATTTTAGCTCAAAGTGCTGTCATTTCTCTGCCGCCTCAGCTCCTCAGCAGCCAGGCCCGCCATGGCTTCACATTCCCTTGGATCCTCCTGGAGTGTCTCTGCCTCTTGGGCTAGGTGAGTGTGCTTAGCCATGTGATGAGGACCCAGCGGACACGAGTTTCTGTCCCAGGGACACTGTCCTCATTTATTCCAGCTCACCAGATTCAGAGTGCTCTTGTCCTTTCTCTACTTTACTGTCCCTTCCTGACTGATAGCCCTGTGTCCCTCAATACCCAGCATCACATTTTGAAAGCTGCCTTTCAAAAGCTCCCACATTGCATGAGTCGAATCCCTACACGTGCACGCACACATACACACACATGCACATGCATGCGCACGGTTCCACTTCTCTGGTCGAATCCTGACTGATACCATAAACTAGATTCAGAGTTCTTCTTTAATGGATTCGGAGTTCCCACAGTTGGAATCTGCACGTGTGAGAATGCCTTTCTGTTCTGTCCGTGTGCACAGCCGCTTAATCGGATGCGGAGCCCTGGGTCACATCTTGCCTTCATTGTTGGCATTAGCTGTGGCTGAGAAGTTTGAAGCCAATCTACTTTGGGTTTTGTTTTTTTTTGTTTTGTTTTGTTTTTTACCTTTGTAAATGGTTAATTTTGATACTTGGATGCTGTATACTTTTTGTTTAACCTTGTAGATTGGTAACTTCAGATGGTACACTGATGTGTATAGTTTTTAATTAATTTTGTCTGATATGTAGTGAGCTTTTGTGTTTTTTGGTTTGGTTTGGTTTGGTTTTGAGAGAGTGAAGGGAGAGAGCCAGAAGGAGAAGGAGTGAGAGAATCTCAAGCAATCTCTGTGCTAAGCACAGATCCCGACAGGAAGCATGATCTTCACAGCCCTGAGATTATGACCCGAGCCAAAATCAAGAATCTGATGCTTAACCAACTGAGCCACCCAGGCGTCCCCATTCTGGGTACTTTTTTTTTTCTTAAAGATTTTATTTATTTATTTGAGAGAGAGAGAGCACGAGAAGGGAGAGGGTCAGAGGGAGAAGCAGACTCCCCGCCGAGCAGGAAGCCTGATGTGGGACTCGATCCCGGGACTCCAGGATCATGACCTGAGCTGAAGGCAGTCGCTTAACCGACTGAGCCACCCAGGCGGCCCCATTCTGGGTACTTTTAACGGAGACTGCCATCAACAGGTTATTACCTGCTAACATGGTACTAATCATTTTGTAACTTATAAATGTATCAGATCAATACAGTGCACACCTAAAACTCACACAGTGTGTTAATTATATCTCAAAAAGAGCTGAGAAAGAGGCCCCTGGGTGGCTCAGTTGGTTGAGCGACTGCCTTCGTCTCAGGTCATGACCTGGAGTCCCGGGATCAAGTCCCGAGTCGGGCTTTGCTCGGTGGGGAGTCTGCTTCTCCCTCTGACTCTCTCCCCTCTCATGCTCTCTCTCTCAAGTAAATAAATAAGATCTTTTTTTAAAAAAAGAGCTGGGAAAAACAAGACTACATTAACATCACTACTTCAATTTCTGGTAAACTCTGGTCAATTTGGGGGGTCTTTTTTTTAAAGTTTATTTATTTTTAAAGATTTTATTTCTTTGAGAGAGCCAGAGAGAGAGCACAAGCAGGGGGAGCAGCAGGAAAGGGAGAAGCAGGCTCCCCGCTGAGCAGGGAGCCCGGTGTAGGGCTCGATCCCAAGAGCCTGGGATCACGACCGGAGCCAAAAAGAGACACCCAACCAACTGAGCCACCCAGGCACCCCTACGTTTTATTTATTTGAGTCCTGTCTACACCCAACCTGTGGTTTGAGCTCACAACCCTGAGATCAAGAGTCGTACGCTCTTGCAACTGAGCCAGCCAGGTGCCCCAAATTTGGTCAAGTTTTGACATTTCTAAGGCACTTTTGTTTTCTGTAATTATCTTTTTCCCTATTTTCCTCAGCTATGGCAGCGGCTGTTTCACCTCTGACCGAAGTCTCCTCGTCTGCTTCTTCGTTTCCTATTCCCTGGACTCCGTGTTTGCTCTAATCTCCTTGAGACGGAACAAAGTATTTAGACTTTCCTAGTACAAACCTTCAAAAGAATGTTCCTCGTGTATCTTTCATACCTTGCATTAACTTCTTGAGTTTTGGTTTTTGTGTGTGTTTTTGTGTTCACATTTCCTTTTTTGTGCCTACATCTGTTTGAATGAGGGTGGTTATGGGAATCCTCTAATTCCCCATCCAATTCAGTTGGTTATCTTAGATTTTTCACTTAGTTCTTATTCAGGAAGATTGGATATTGTGGATCTATGTGATCCATTTAGTGTTTCTGCTGCCTGAGGGAGGTGGATGCTAGCTGGTTGGGCAGTAATTACTGGAAACATATTCCTTGCGGACTACTAATGGCAGGAACACTCAGATTTTGTTGTGTTTCCTGCTGCAGGATGGTCCAACCACTTTGGTAAAGAAGCGAAGTCAGGAGAGACCTAGGGACTTACTTGCTGGGTGTATTAGTTCTGTATTGCTGCATAATAAATTACCCATAGACTGTGACTTATAACATGTATTATCTGATAGCTTGTGTGAGTCAAGAACCTGAGTATGGGGGCGCCTGGGTGGCTCAGTGGGTTAAGCCCCTGCCTTCGGCTCAGGTCATGATCTCAGGGTCCTGGGATCGAGTCCCGCATCGGGCTCTCTGCTCAGCGGGAAGCCTGCTTCCCTCTCTCTCTCTGCCTGCCTCTCTGCATACTTGTGATCTCTCTCTGTCAGAGAAATAAATAAAATCTTTAAAAAAAAAAAAAAAAAAGAAAAGAACCTGAGTATGGCTTAGCTGGGTCCTATGCTTGAGGGTCTCTCATGAGGCTGCCAGCAAGGTGTTGGCTGGGCCTGCAGTTAAGACCTCGAGACAGCAGTGGGGAAGCACCTGCTTCCAAGCTCACTCAGGAGGTTGTCGGCGAGATTCACTTCCTCCCAGGCTGTCGGACTGAGGGCCTCCCCCAGTTACTTGCCCTGGAAACCTCTCTCTAGGGCAGCTCACAGTGCGGCAGCTTGCTTCATCGGAGCAAGCAAGAGAGGAGTCAAGAGTGAGGCAAGATCAAGATCACCGTCTCATATAACTGATCTCAACAGTCTAGCTCATCTCAAGCACGCACTTGGGTGCAAGCTCAGGTCAGCAGGTCCAGCCCACACTGCAACAGAGGGGATTACAGAAGAGCATGGGTGCCAGACGCTGGACCATCGCCGGTAATCATTTAGAAGCCGGCTGTCATGGTGGTCGACACTGCGTCTTCTCATACTTGCTTCTGTCGTTCTTCAACTCTGATCGCTTCTTGTCAGGAGCAGGGGCCATGGAGAAGGCATGGTGATGTGTGGCCTTACGGGCTCTCCTCACTCCCCACACTCCTGTGGTGGAAGAGTGAGCTCACCAGGCTGTTTACCATCTGTCCTGACACCTGCAGGACTCACAGTCCATCTCACAGGTGGGAGGGATAGTAGTGTGACCCTTAGGAATTGCTTCCACTCACTTTGCTCCACACTGCATTCCTGCCATGAAGGGAGGAGCTGTGTCTCACACCTGCTCCTCCGCTGAGGGTTTGGTCCCGATCAACAACAGATAACGCGAACACGCAGTCAAGCCTTTGAACATTTATTCTGTACCAGATGCTCTGTGTGGATTTGCACATCTAATTCCCCCAGGCTTCTGAAGTGAAGTACAATAATTGGGTGCCATTTTAAAGAAGAGAATGCCTAGGCTTGGAAAGATCACATCACCTGGCCGAGATCCCACGGCTGTGAGTGGCAACTCCCGCATGTAAGTGTGGAACCACCGTAGAAAGTTTCAAATACTCTCCAACACACTCATTGCTGGGGGTTTGGTCCCAGAGAGAGAGTGCTTTCAGTTACTCTGTTTTCATCCAAATTCATTTTGTGAACTTGCTTCATTAGTGATTACGGTGTTGGATTTGGATTCAGATTCAATCTTTTTCTGGCGAGCGCCATCCTAAGCAGTTCTCCCTTTTTGTTCTCCTAAGATAAAGATTTAATTATGTCCAATTTACAGATGAAGAAACTGAGACCCAGAGGTCACACAGGCCCATGAGGGGCAGAATAAGGAAACCAACTCATTGTACTTCCTACAATGATTTTCTCCTTATTTTGCTTCTTTTTCCACTTAGTGCATTTTTTAAAAGATTTATTTGAGAGCGAGAATGAGAGAGAGCATGAGCAGGGGTAAGGGGCAGAGCAGGCTCCCTGCTGAACAAGGAGCTTGACTCAGAGCTTGATCCCAGCACTCCATGATCACGACCTGAGCCGAAGGCAGATGCTTAACAGGCTGAGCCACCCAGGCACCCCTAATGCATTTTGACTTTAGGCTCATCCCTTCAGATATGCTTCTCCAATGGCTTTCTCATGGCCTTATGTTCAAATCCACAATCCTTAAGTAAACCCGGAAGACCTAACAGAATCATCCTCTTCAGTCTCATTTCGTGTCTCTCTACCCCCAGCTCTTTGCACCGCAGCATATTAGAAGATGCGTTTTTGGGAGGACCCTGTAAATTGTATTCTTCTTCCCTACCCACATTCTGAAACAATTGAAAAAAGAAAGAAACAAAGTCAGCAGGTAAGAAGACTGAAATAGATTGGAGGACATAGCTCAGTGTTTGAATCAAAGCCTGCCTGCTACCTCCCAATCCCCACTCTTGACCTTGGACCAGCCCATCTCAGGGAAAGGTGGCACAGGTAGAGCAGATGCTGCCTCCCACTCATCCCAGCAGAGAGAGAAAAAGAAAAACCAGATCCTGAGATCCAGGACCTATGCTAGACTGGACCTACCCAGTCAAGAAATGGAGACCAGTGTGTGTACCCCACTGTGACGCACCGTGGCTCAGCTTTTCCAACTTCCAGCCCACGGTCAAAGGCACCTTGTGACGACAGAGTTCAGAAAGCCAAAAACTGTAGTCACAGTCTCCTTTGTAGTAAGGCTTCTGGTTGGAAACAGGCACAGATTTGATGGCAGCCCCTTTTGATTTTTGTTATTGTTGTTGCTGCCAAGTCACAGTGTGGAGACATGAGAATTTTCCTGCCGCAACCTTCCAGCACCCATCTTTGGTGCGTATCAACAGGCTGTTGTGGCAGCATCTTGACTAAGGTGTCCGGGTCCCTGACTTGCAGCTGTGGAGGTCTGTGTCCAGTCAGTAGCCCAGTGGAGGGCTCAGAAGTAGTAGCTCCAGTTGTGGGCCGTTTCTCCTGGGCTTTTGGAGTCTCCCATGGAGACCTTATCCTTGAGCCCCTCTTCCCCTCCTTCCAGTCTTTCCAATGAGGTAAGCACAGATACCTGGTCAATCCCTTTCTACCCAAAACACTAAGAGAGCTTTCTGTTCCCTGCACTAAACTTTGAATGATACTATAGCATCAGGGCCTGACAAGTAGCTTTTTAGACTGTAACAGGAGTGCCTGCCATTAACTAAGGCTTCGAATTTCAAGGCTTCCCTCTCAAAGACATCCATCCCCAATAACACACTGCTGGCGACACATGCAGACGGCATGTGCCAGGCCGCCCCATCCACGACATTCCCCTTCTAGTGCACCCTGGGTGACCTACGTACCTGGCCATGTGAGGGACCCTGCCTTTCCCTTCCTGTGCTCTAATTCTCATTCTTATTTTTTTTTAGTTTTTCCTTTTCTTTTTTCCATCAAGATATAATTGATGTGCAGTTTTGTGTAAGTTCTAGGCGTACAATATGTTTACTTGATACATTTATATATCGCACTATGCAACGTTAACCAACGCTTCTGTCATGTCACGTAATATTTTTTTGTGGTGTAAACAGTTAAGATCTACATTTCTTAGCCACTTTAAACTTTATAGTACAATTGACTGTAATTGCCATGCAGTGTGTTAGATCTTCAGAACTTTTTTTTTAATTCACCAGTGAGGGGCGCCTGGGTGGCTCAGTGGGTTAAAGCCTCTGCCTTGGGCTCAGGTCATGATCCCCGGGTTCTGGGATCGAGCCCCACATCGGGCTCTCTGCTCGGCAGGGAGCCTGCCTCCCCCTCTCTCTGTGCCAGCTTCTCTGTCTACTTGTGATCTCTCTCTGTCAAATAAATTAAAAAAAATTCACCAGTGAAGAGTGAACTTGTGAAACCCTCAGCCCCTATCCTCAAGCCTGAAAAGACAGAATCCCAGGTCTGCTGCACTCTCTTTACCCCTGACCTCCGAGCGTGGCCCTGAGGCCACTGTGTCCTTTCCAGGGCTTGTGTGAGTAATAAACCTGGTTTGGTTAAGGTTCCCTGAAGGTCGTGGTAGGTGTGTCTTGCAGCCTGGCTGCCAGGTGGCCTCCAGCGGGAGGTGGGGAGGCCCGCAGCAGGAGTAGGGGTCCAGGGGAGTGCCCCCAGGCATTCCTAGCTGCTGGCCTCACAAACAGATCCCCATCAAATAACTCACGGGGAGGATTAAGGGAGGGCCAGAGGCCAGGAGTCTTTAAGGCAGACTTAAAATCAGAACTAGGAAAGAGGCATTTCTCCTCCTCGCCCCAACACTCAGCACTGCAACGGTCACATGCCTTCTCGCAGAACCACCTCCTGCCCTCCCCACCTGGCTGCTTCCTTCCCTCCCTTTCAGGTCTCAGCAGAAACAGGGCCCCCTCCCAGAAACCTTCTCTGGTCCCCCAGACTAGGTTAAGAGTCCCCTCCCTTGCCTTCCTAGCACTCTCCCTGTACTCTGTAATCCTTGAGCTTCTTGTGATGGTGTCCTGGTGTCCCTGGTTCAGGGCAGGCCTTCCCTGTTCATTAGATGGCTGGCTGACTGGCATTCCAGGGCAGGGACAGAGGAAGGAGCCCACGGACCTCCTCCGCATTGTGAAGTGTGGCCCCCGAGCTGCATTCTTGGCCCCTGGGCTCTGTTGCAGGCTTCGACCTACCTCACTTGCTTTGGCTGGGATTTCAACATTCCATGATGACAGCTACTTTTTGCCTCATCTGTTTATGAAAATGTGCCACATTTCCTCCTTCTAGAAACTTGTGCCGCTCTTATATGTGCCGCTCTTTTTCCAGCTCTCGTGGCAGATGAGGTTCCCCGTGGCAGGATCCTTGGGAGCAGTGACCTCAGCAAAAGCAGGAAGGAGGGCATTTCTCACATGGAACTGTGCTGTGACTTAGGGCTCCCGCTGCCAGGTGGGACATTACGGAGGTCCATATCCATGCAGTGGTATAGATAATCAAGCAGGTTGTAGGTTGAATGTGCCAGAACTAAAAGCTTTCTCTGCCTTAAAATGAATTTGTCTTACATCTTAGAGCACTTCAACTATCTGGATGGATCCTCTCCGACTTCCCCTCCATGTCGTACCCAGATCACTAAGACTCTCTGTCACCTGGGGCAGCTTCTGATGAAGGACTGGCTCCCTGCAATCACCATTATCCATTTCCCCCAGCGGGCTGTAGAGCACTTCAGGGGAACAGAAATTGTCTTACTCGTCTCTGTATCCCAAGTCCCTGGCCCAGTGCCTGACATATAAAGAACGCTAGATAAATCTGTGCTGAACTGAACTGAATTGTCAGCATCACGTTGGAGCACGGAGCCTATGGAAGAAAGGGAGAAATACATGTCTGGTGTCATTTGGGACTTCGGTGATGTCAGATTTCCCGTTGCCATGCAGTCCATCCCAGACACGGACGGTGGTCTTTACGAGAAATGACATACCTCCTCTTTCACCCATCTCTCAGGATACCCTCCTGCCAGGTGCACCTTCTTTGTACCACCTGGAGAGCTACTCCTGTTGGGTCTCCAGCATGACCGGATCTGGGAAACAAAGGCAGAAAGAAATGTAGATAAAATGAACTGTCCTTATAACCTGTAGCCCGCGGATAAATACTTGAGGCAGACGGAGTAGAACCTTCCTCCAGGGAAATCCCAACCATCTTAACATGAATGCCTTGCTGGAGGGAAAAAATAGCCTTAGCCAGACCTCTCAAGTCCTGTGAATCTTCTTTAGCATATCAAAGTCCTTTTAGAGCTTCCCTTTGTCTTACTCCCCCAACCCCAAAGTATATAATCAGTTGCTCCCCACAGTCCTGGAGCAACCTCTCTTTCTGCCCACAGGTCCTGTCCTATAAAACCACCTTTTTGCACCAAAGATGTCTCAAGAATTCTTTCTTGGCTGTTGGTCCCATGCCCCACCAACACTGCAGACTGCATCAACCTAACTGGGAACCAAACTTGATTGCATTGTTTCCATTATCTCATAGGGTCTGGTCTTGTAGGAGATATGTAGGACTCTGATCAGGTCATCAGCAGACACTTTGGTGTTTTATTATGTGAAAAAGTTTTTTTTTTTTCTTAAAAATGTTTGACCTTGAAATAATTTTGCAAAAAATAAAAATTTGCCCTTCTTGCCTTATCGTATTAAAATTTCATTTCTGACTGCCATACCATGCTAACAACTAACATTTATTGAGCACTTGCCGCGTATGAAATGCTGGGCCAAGTGTTTAGAGGCATTATTTGTCTTATTTATTCTCTACCCTGACCTCATGAACTGGACACCTTAAAAAAAATTGTCCTGTTTTATCTATGAGGAAATCAGTTTAAAGAAATGAAGTATAAGCTCTTCCGATTTTGATTCCTACAGAAATTTAATTTTGATATGTTTTTAAACATCATGTGTTTCTATTTCGTGCCCTACCCTGTTTGTCATTGAAGAGTATTGCATAGAAAATTCTCCAGTGATTAGAGCTTCCAGATTGGTGAGCAGAGATGCTGGGAGGGTGACATACTCAGAGAGGACAATGAAGCTCCACGCCCCTCACCCCACACCCCGCCCTGTGCATTCCTTCCATTTGGCTGTTCCTGTGTCATATCCTTTTCTAATAAACCAGCAAGAGTAAATAAAACAACAACTTTCCAGATTCTTATGTAAATTTTACAGTTCTCATTTTCTGGACTCAGAGTAATTCTATGAAATTGATTTATAATGGTTTATGAAATTTGTCTTTATGTTAGATTCTCTTTACATTTACTGCCACAAGCATTCTTTATCTACAGCAAGATAATATTTTGAGGGACGCCTGGGTGGCTCAGTTGGTTAAGCGGCTGCCTTCGGCTCAGGTCATGATCCCAGCGTCCTGGGATCGAGTCCCACATCGGGCTCCTTGTTTGGCAGGGAGCCTGCTTCTCCCTCTGCCTCTGCCTGCCTCTCTGTCTGCCTGTGCTCGCTCACTCTAACTAATAAATAAATAAAATCTTAAAAAAAAAAAAAGATAATATTTTGAAATGTTAATCCTTGTGATTTTCTTCTCTGTCTGAGTTTATGATCCTTCACCAAACCATTCAGGGTCATCTAAAATGCCTGGAGAGCTGCGCCTAGTTGGCTCAGTCCCAGGAACATGCAACTCTTAATCTCGGGGTCATGGGTTCAAGCCCCACATTGGGCATGCGGCCCGCTTTTTAAAAAAAAATATTTTATTTCTTTATTTGAAAGAGAGAGAGCGAGCACAAGCAGGGAGAGGGAGAGGAAGCTGCTAAGAAGGGTCAGGGCTTGATCCCAGGACCCTGGCATCAGGACCTGAGCCAAAGGTGGCCGTTTAACCAACTGAGCCACTCAGGCACCCCTGGAGCCTACTTTAAATGAATGAAGGAAGGACGGATTGGAGCTATTGAAATAATGCATGTAGGGGCACCTGGCTGGCTCAGTTGGTGGAGCTCAGTTGGTGCAGCACGCTACTCTTGATCTCAGGGTTGTGGGGGTCGGGGGGGGGGGGGTGTAGAGACTACTTAAAAAGAAAAAAAAGAAAGAAGCATTAGGAACCATAGCTTTTGATTTGCAATAGAAAAGAAGAGGCATTTGAGAATCAAAAAGAACCTGCAAGGAAAGGGCAGAGAATATGCCCCTTCATAACAGATGGTGTCAAAGATCAACAAAGCTGGATCCTAATTAAACTGGTGAGTGTAGGTCTAGGTAGAGATTAAGGATAGTAATGCTCTGGCACTAGGGGACAGAACTCACTTTCAGTTTGTGCAAGGGTCTGAAATAGAATTGTAAATTTGGGATCAGTGGTGTATCAGTGGCATTTTGGTTGCCTGTCCAACACCAATTCTCTTCTTATTTTTCTAATGAAGATATGATAGATATAACAGTGTGTAAATTTAAAGTGTGCAACATGTTGGCTTGCTACATTTATACATTGCAATGTGATTACTATAGTAGCCATTAGCTAACACCCCTTTCATGTCATGTAATTATCAATTCTTCTTATGGGGAGAACATTTAAGATCTAGTCTCTTTGCAACTTTGAAGCCTGTAATACAGCTTCATTCATATTGTTGACTATCATCACTATGCTATGCATTAACTCTCCAGAGCTTACTTACTAGTTGCAAGTTTGTAAACTTAAATGTCTCTCCATCTCCCATCTCCCACTCCCTGGTAGCCACCATTCTACTTTCTGTTTTTATGAGTTCAGCTTTTTAAAATTCCACATGTAGATGATATCACACAGTATTTCTCTTCTGGTACCCTCAAGGTCCATCCATGCTGTTGTAAATGGCTGGATTTCCTTCTTTCTCGAGGCTGAATGATATTCCATTGTATCTATGTAAGTTCTCTCCATTCCATCAGTTTTTTTTTTTATTAAACTTTTTTTTTTTAAGATTTTATTTATTTATTTGTTAGAGAGAGAGAGAGATCGAGCACAGGCAGACAGAGAGGCAGCAGAGGCAGAGGGAGATGCAGGCTCCTGGCAGAGCAAGGAGCCCAATATGGGACTCAATCCCAGGACGCTGGGATCATGACCTGAGCCGAAGGCAGCCGCTCAACCAACTGAGCCACCCAGGCGTCCCCCATTCCATCAGTCTTAAATTTGTTCAGAGGGCGTGTACTGAGTTAAAGATACCTTCCCTGACCTCCTGGCTGCTAGGAATGGACAGCTCTGCCCAGTGAGAGGTAAGGAGAAGTAGGTGGGTAGACTACCAGGATACTTTATACAAAGGGATAGATGAGACTTGGGTGCATTTTTGTCTTTCCCCTGTCGGCCAAGAATGTAAACTTGCTAGAGGCAGAGCAACTATGGTGTGATATAAGGCAAAAAGAGCATGTAAATGCAAGCTACATGTGAGGATGAGGGTCCCTGGGACAACGACATTGTAGAGCTGCTGTGCCAGCCCCCCATCACGTGTTTTCAGTCTTCCTAGAAAAAAAAAAGGCCCCATGTGGTTAAACTAGCATAGCCACTTTTCCTGTTGCATGTAGTCAAACGCTACCTGGGCTACTGATGGCCCCTGAACCCCAGGGCCTTAATGAGAAGCCCAGGGAGAGTCCAAACTGTGAGGAGGGAGAGGGGCCTAGGAAGAATCCTATGGGAACTTGAA
The DNA here is from genome assembly GCA_003697995.1 of Taxidea taxus jeffersonii. Lineage (NCBI taxonomy): Eukaryota > Metazoa > Chordata > Mammalia > Carnivora > Mustelidae > Taxidea > Taxidea taxus. The sequence continues at coordinate 182,764 of ML103210.1, forward strand.
ACACGGAACAGCCAGGCAGAGGAGGTGGACTTGCAAGAGAACTTGGAGAAGTAGGAAGAAACTTAAAACTGGTGTTTAGCTAGGAGTGCTTGCAAGTAAGCATCTCTAAGACTAGGAAGTAGAAAAGTTAAAAAGAGGTGCCTGGGTGGCTCAGTTGGTTAGGCATCTGCTTTCGGCTCAGGTCATGACCCCAGGATAACTGGGATCAAGCCCCACACTGGGGTCCCTGATCAGTGGGGAGCCTACTAATCCTCTGCCTGCCACTCCCCTTGCTCATGCTCTCAAATAAATAAAATCTTAAAAAAAAAAGGAAGAAGAAGAAGAAGGAGAATGAAGACAGGAGGGAAGGAAGGAAGGAAAGTTAAAAGAATCATCTCATAGGCAGATTACCTGGATTCAGTACTGGTTCAGGTCACTACTACCCACATGGCCTGTGCCTCAATCTCTTTATTTGTAAAATGGGGATAATAGCAATAACAACAACAACAACAATAATAATAATAATTGGGATCCCTGGCTGGTTCAGTCAGTACAGCATGAGACTCTTGATCTTGGGATTGTAAATTCGAGCCCCACATTGGGTGTAGAGATTACTTAAAAAAATAAAATTTTAAGAAAATGAATCATAAGTTATTGTGATGGTTAAGCGTGAAGGACATACAATAAACCCTCAGTCAGCATTAGCTGCTATCACTCCACAGATGGAGGAAGTTGTTTTCGGTTTTGTTTTTGGTAAAGGCTAATCCCTCCGGAGGCTGGCAAATGGTGTTATCCTCCACAGAATTAACAGACATTCGTCACTAGACAGGCCTAATGTAAGCCCGCTCCCCCTAGGGTGGTGCAGGGAGTTCCTCCTCTGAGTCTGGCGGTTCACCCTGTGGCTGTACGCTAGCAAATAGTCGTCCATTCAAAGGAGCATTTAGAAGCACTTGTTGCAGGCCGTCCAAGTGCACGGGCTGCGCTGGATGATGGCAGGATACAAATGTGTACAATAGAGTGTGTGCACTCGTGCCTGGGTGGGGAGAGCCCTCTGGGGCACCAACAGCAACCGCTACCTTTTATCTGGGGCACTTGAAGCAGAACTGATGTGACCCTCAGGAGACACCTCAGGAAACCTGCAGAGGAAGCTAACTTGGCACAAGGCAGAGCCAAGAAGTGGAGGGAAATAGAGCTCCAGAGCAACGACATATTTGAGCCCTGTATCAAATAACATCTGAAGGGGGAAGGATTCTCCCATTTTTCCTCTGGGATCCGATGAATTGCTTAAACCATTTTGAGTGAGATTTTCCTTCACTTGCAACTGAAATAATCCTAAATGATACAAGTGATATCTAATTCATATTTGCCTCCTGCCTTAAATTTCACAGCCTTATTCCCGGTTGTTAATGCTTAATTAAATGAACTGTTGCTATTGGCTAGCTAGCCTGTTTCAGAAAAGGGTAAATCCTAGGTACCATTTTAAACAAGATTATGTTATGGAAAATCACAAACAAAACAATCATAGAGACAATAGTATAATGAACCACTATGCTCCCATCACTCTGGACAATGGTCAACGAATGAACAAAATCTTTATAAACATAATTTTTAACAGATGCACAATAGTTCATTAATATGGAACATATTCCATAGTTGATGCGCTCAATCTCCCATATTTTGGCATTTTATTTCCATTTTTGTGTGTGTGATTATAAAAAACCATGTGACGAATATGGTTTTGTTTAAAACTTTTTCTGTATTTAGAGGTATTTAATTACTATGACTACCAAAAGCAATATTACTTTTAAGAGAGTATGAATATTATGAAGAGTAAGGCTTTTTTTTTTTGCCCCCTGCCCATCTGAGTGGGGCATTTCTACTATTGATTTTATGCCATCTTATGTTGTCATATAGTAATCTCAGGAGGCATTCCAATTTTTTCAAGATACATTGGTAGACACGGATGAATTTTTAAGAATAGAAGCCCTAGAGTATATGACAAAGAAATTGGATCTTTAACTGGGCACACAGCCTCCCTTGTAGCTCAGCGCCACCCTGTGATTAAGTTTTGGCCAATGGCATAGGAGCAGAAATGTTCTCCTGATAGTGGCTAGAAACCTTCCCCAGTAGGTGTTTTTTTGCCCTCTTTTTCCCTTTCTTTCATTTTACTGGCTAGAAAGTGGATGCCACCTTGTGAGGGTAATGAGCATAAGGACCAAAGCATAGACATGGTAGGGAGGGGAGCTGGAAGAAGCCAGGGTACCTGAGAACTCTGAAGAATAGAGCCACCATTCCACTTTTCCACCACTGCCCTCTTTGCAAGGGAAAGAAGAAAGTTCTATCTTAATCTTCTGATGGTTTTTGGGTTTTCTACCACATCAAGCCAGACCTAGTTCTAATACAGTCTGGTTTTAGAAACTAGGAATGGCATTGCTACCCTCTGTTTCGTAAGCCTGGAGATGTTGAGAGTTACTGCCATGGGAAGCATTTCAAATGTATTTTGAGACCATATCATTGGGTTTCGTTTCTTAAGCCTTCCCGATCCCAATGCAAAAGTCAGTGTCAGCAGCAGGTAATTCCAAGTTCAGCTGTGAGACTCATGATCCAACCTCTAATATAGCTGCCTCAAGCATAAGGGAAAAGAAAGGACCCGGGACAGGGCAATCTTCTCCCGGTTTATCTTGTTTCCAGAGATTACCATCCCCACTCCAAGAACTATTAAAAGGCCCTCTTGAGAGAACTACAACCAAAAATGGCATTTGGCATCTCTCTGGGAACACATTTAACTCTGCTCCTAGAAGAATAACCTGTTTTAATTTGCTAAAAAGCTCAAGTCAAGCCATGTTTTCATCTGGGCTGGAAAAAGAAAACCACTGAGAAAATACTTTAAAAATAAAAATACCAATTGAAAAAGGAAGTAAAACGCCAAGTCCAAAGAAGGTTGTGTTAGAATGGACTTCGGTTACAGTAAATCAAGTCTGCTGAAAACACACTTTGAGATTCAGATCTAAAATACATAAGGATTGGGGAATCAGGGTGTTTTGTTCCTCAAAAAAAAAAAAAAAGTTAAAAAAAAGATGGTTATTGGGACACCTGGCTGGCTCAGTCAGAAAAGCGTCCAACTCTTCATCTTGGAGTCCTGATTTTGAGTCTCACGTTGGGTGTAGAGATTACTTTAAAGAAAAAAAAGTGATTTGTGGGCATGGGGAAGGGAGTGCAATGTTTTACTGTGGTGTTTAGAGTGATCCTGGTGCCTTCCTCTTCCTGCCAAAAGGAGAACTGATCAGCAGTGAAAATCAGGGTCAGACTTGAAAGCAAAGAGCTGCACCCAGGTGATTCTCTCCAGAATTAAATAGGAACACAAGTTAGCTTAATGGGATGTCCTCTGGTGTATAGAGCTCTCTCTCTCTCTTTTCCAAACGTCCCGCTTCCTGTCCCCTCTACCAAACCACATGGGAGGGGTCTGGCCAGCTTCTGCAAGATCCACTCTTCCCCACGACTCACCGCGGACTGAAGTGTCCAGTGCGTGCACAACCATGCGGTCCTCTCTGGAGCAAGCTGGAGAGCGGCCGTGCAGTCTATGACTTTGCACACGGCAGCGTGCAAGCCCAAGCCAGTGGTTCTCCCGCCAGTCTGCACACCTCTGCATGACTCCAGTCAGGTGCCGCCCACCTGGGGAAAGCAAGCAAAGGTAAGTGTTGTTTGAGGCGAAGCCTAACGGAGGTGGCAAATCTGTCTCGAAAGAAATCATGCCATGCAGTCCAAAGCCAGTATGATTAAAAAGAAACATGCAACCATCCTCGGCCGTTCTCTTATCGTGATAAATAATCAACCTTCAGCAGATCTAACTGTCCCTTTCTGTACGGACTTTAGGAGGTTTCTGGTATTGTGTAAGTCTTTTTCAGAGTAGATATTTCACCTCTAGGGTAAAGGAGACACTGGCAATGAAATCTATACCCTCTTGGCAGGGGAGTGAGCCCCACATTGAACTTGAATCAGTCATGGGCTTTAACATTATATTCCGGTGTGTTTTGCCAGGATAACGGCTCATTAATATTTTGTGCTTTCTAAAAGCCACCTGCCCGCTGTCACTGCACTGGAAAGGGTGCCTTCGTGCCTCACTCACTTTCCCTTTAAGAGTTGTTAGTGTTTCCCCTGGTAAAGTTCCAAGTGCCCTCTGGACTAATTGGCACAATGTGAGAATTTTCCAATTTGGAAGAGAAAGAGCCTGTTCTCCAGGGAAGGTTCTTCAAGGTAATTGCTCTCTGAGAGATTCCTGCCTCTACCCTTGGCAGCCGTCACCAGAAACAAATCCCTCTTGCTGTCAGGAGGAGCTGGAAACCCACAGTTGGAAAAATAGGAGCTCAGGACAAACTTGCTGAGGCCTTTGAAGCCGATGACCTTTAAAAAGGGAGGAAGTGGGGAAAAGGCCAGTGTGGGCAAAGACAGCTGGACAACCCCTCTACACAGGCAACATGGCTCTGCTAGACTTCTCCACTGTCCTCTTTCTAAAAGAGCTTCTGGGAGGGCAGGGGGCAGTAGAGGGAGCTCATGTATTAACCAGCGTACCAAGGAGGGAGAGAACAGCATTTACTTGGAACAAATACTTGAACAAATTATTTGGACTAGAGGGAGGGCCCAAAGGATGTACTGTATAAGAAAGTAGTGGTTGGGGCACCTGGCTGGCTCAGTTACTAGAGCATGGGACTTTTGATCTCAGGGGCCTGAGTTTGAGCCGCACATTGGGTGTAGAGCTTACTTAATAAGTTTAAAAAAAATAATAAGAAGATAGTGGCTAATCCAAACAAAGCTCCAGTAGGAATCTGTGTGTGCCCAAGGGGTGAGGGGAGAGTGAGAAGCAAAGACACAGAGAAGAGAGAAGGCCTTTCTGGACCACCATCTGCTACCCCAGAGGGCAGGGAATATATGTGGGAAAAAGGCCAAGAGGGGAATGACCATAAAATGGGTAGCTGGCTGGGAAGAACTGATGAAAAATGAAAATGGAATAATGGTTTTCTGTGAGTCGTGGGCTGTAGGCTCCCTTGCCCAGCTGCGTTTTCAAATTTTCATTCAGTTTGGTGGTGCTTCCTGTTGTACGTGTGGGTGAACACAATCTTTCTGGAAGCTGAGGAGGTGCTGAGCTCTGGGGTCTGTTGACATGGGGTGAACAAAAGAGGAACGGTGTTGGACACGGGAGGTAGGAGAGTCCCAGCAGGGCTGTGGCACTTTCGTTCCTCTGCAGGTTCACATCACAGTCCTGGGAAATAGCAGGAAGGAGGAGGCAGCCAAAGTGTTCAGGCTTGGAGTTGAGCTGAGGGGCAGCTCCCCAGGGGACGTCTCCGGCTGGATATGGATTCAGCGGCGCCTGACTCCACAGCTCCTGTCTCCATTATCTGGATGGCCATGTCCCTCTTGGACGGGACTTTGGAAATGTTGCAGCTAGTGCCGAAAGGCTGCTGGCCTCTGTTTCTGTTAGCAAGAGCATAGCAGAGGGGCCTACAGGGGTGTGTTTTGGAGCAAGAGTCTCTGGGTGTGAATTCTAGAACAGGTATTGACTCAATCTTGGACAAATTATCCTGATTCTCTGTACTTCAATCCCCTCATCTGCAAAAGCAGAACAAATAGAAGAGTGCCTTCTTTATATCAGGGAAGTAAGTGAGATCAGGTACATATGAATTTTAGCACAATGCCTGAAATATTAATTGTTATTTTCATTACTTTTTTTGTTTTTAAAGATTTTATTTATTTATTTGACAGACAGAGATCACAAGTAGGCAGAGAGAGGGAGAGAGTGGGGGGAAGCAGGCTCCCTGCTGAGCAGAGAGCCCAATGTGGGGCTCAATCAAAGGACCCTGGGATCATGACCTGAGCCGAAGGCAGAGGCTTTAACCCACTGGAGCCACCCAGGTGCCCCATATTTTCATTACTTTCTAATGACACAGGACCATGCCATGAACCATCCTGGAGTTCAGCAATGCTGATGCTATCCTTTTATCTATCTTCCTGATCCACAGAAAAGAATTCAGGTTCTGGAGTCACACAGATTTGGTCCCAATCCCAGCTCTGGTCCCTCTAGCCGTGTCACTCTGGTAACGTGATTTAACTTCCCTGTGAAAGGGGTAAGAACCACCTCCCCTGCAGGGTTGTTGGGAAGACGTACTACCAGGAAAAGTACCTGGCCACATCCTGTCCATCTGGTCTGACAGTGGAATGGCCCAGTGGTTCCCTTACCCCACTCCACTTGACGATACATATTTTAAAGATTTTATTTATTTATTTGTTATAGAGTGAGCACAGGCAGTCAGAATGGCAGGCAGAGGCAAAGGGAGAAGCAGGCTCCCTGCTGAGCAAGGAGCCCGATGTGGGATTCGATCCCAGGATGCCGGGATCATGACCTGAGCTGAAGGCAGCTGCTTAACCAACTGAGCCACCCAGGTGTCCCGACAATACATATTTTAAACAGCTCTGGGGTCTCCTAGACTTTTCAGACTTCTCCCACATTTGGTTAAGTTTGGCTGAAGTTAAACTCACTTGTTGGTAATTGTGCCCTCTGTGTTGTCTGCACACACTGTTAGCCTCGGCTTAGATCTTGCCAGGCAGGTTGCCACTGAAATTGGCCTGGGTCAGTTCTCGAGAAGTACTGCGGGTTGTCTCGAGAAGCACTAGGAAATCCAAACTGGTAAAGATGGAAAACACGAAGTCAAGCACATTTATTATGAGCCATCTGTTTCCCTTTCTCCTCCAGCTTTGGGTTGCTGTCCATAAGAGCTACACCTCCCCTGCTTCTGGGGACCTCCCCAGAGGCTGTCACTGAATGCTGCCATCTGTACTCTTTCCTCCTCGTAAACAAGGAAGCCAAGCCCCATTACAGCCCCTCCAGAAGGCTTGATTTCTCTCAGGGTGTGCATGGGGACCAAGATGTTCTGTTTGGCTGTTAAAGAAGTGACCACAGAAAACTGAAGGACTTGGGAACATATATATCCCTATACAGGTGGCTAGAGATGCATGACAGTTGCCCCCAGAAGAATGTTTCTAAAGGCTACGGTGGCTAGCTCTAAATGTAGAATAACATGGTCTTATCCTTTTCTTCAATCTATATTTTATAATCTTTTCTACAATGGAAAGGTATGGCTTTTGCAATAGGGGCAAAACGACTGTTAAAGAGAAAATCGATATTCTTAGCTGGAAAATTCATCTGATGGACATGTACAAAGCCTGTATTATGGCCAGTGCAGGGCTTGACCCTGGATGAACAAAAGGGGTACTAAAGACTGGTGCGCTTGAAGAAACTGCAACAAGCTAAAGAAAGCCTTCAATGAACAAATAAATAGGTCGTGACAAATTGGGGTGCAGGCAACAAAAAGAAATGACCTGGCTGCCAGGGATGACAGTATTGGGAGGAGGCTGTGTGTGGTGGAACCTACTTTAGGAGGTGTCTAATAGGTGCCAGGTAGGCCCAGACCTGATGGAGGAAAAAGAGTATGCAGTGCCAAGAGTAGGTGGAGGGGAGTTCCAGACACAGGAAGGGCCTGCAGGATGGTCCAACAGCAAGAGCGAGCTTGGCACCCACGTGTGTTTGGGGAGCGGAGGTGGTATTGTGGAGGGGCAGGGCCCAGCTCACGCAGAGCCTCTCAGCCTTGGCAAAGACTGTGGTCTTTATTCTAAAGGCAAGAGGAAGCTAGCTAGAAGTTTCTTGAAAGAGAAGAAAGAGGCCCGAGTGGCGTCCATGGAGCTGGAAGGAGGTTTGTGGGTTTAGGGCATTTTGAAAGGAAAACAAATAGACAAAGCATGCTATTGGATCAGAGGTGGGAAGGAGAGGGAGGGAGGTGCCATAGATGGCTTCCTGTTTTCTAGCTTGGAATTATCACCAAAGTGAGGCAGATTGTGGGAGGAACAGGTTTGGGCATGTTAAATTTCAGATGTCTGGGTTTATTAAAAGGGCGGTATTCAGAGGTGACTCAGCCCTCTGATGTGATGAAGTCCAATGCAAACAAGAGAAACAATTCACCAAATTGCTTTGGCATATCTTAACAGCTTTATAAAGGTTTAGTTCCCTATTTATAGAACTGTTAAGGAACTAAAAGAGTCATGTATAATTTTCAGCTGTACTTTGGTTCATTTTATGGGTGACAGTACATGCTATGGGGGCATTTGGTAGTTTGCGGTTCCATAAGGATAAGGGCTATAATCCTCATGAATGCCAAACATCTACTATAGATATACTACACAATATATTGAACTGATTTCCAATACACGTTTCTGGAAAATGTAAAGTGGCTGGTTGGAGTGTGGTCTGTGGACGGGCAATAGTTATCCTTGATTTAGCACTTTGTGCTCCACATTCTGTGACACTCTATATATACCTCACTTGAGCCCCACATTATTTATCATCCATTTTACATGCGAGAAGAAAAAGCTCAGAAAGGTTGAGTAACTTGCCCAGGGTCACAGAGCAGGGGGAAAAGGGTGGAGTCTGTAGTGGACCCAGGACTGAGCTGACCAAGGTTTGGATTTCTGTGAAGCAGAGGTTGCCCTTGGTTAAAGAATGGGTGAAAGCAGAGACCGAAATGGGATTGAGAATGAGAGAGGCTTACTGGGAAGTAACACCCACAGATGGACAAGACTCAGCACAGACCAAAGTCTCTGCCAGCCCAACATGGAGCTCTGAAGCAAAGACTGCCCATTTCAAGGGATCCTGCATTTGGGCAGGGATGGGTGGGTCCTTGTGCCACTACTGCAGCTCACCCATTGGCTGAGGAGGGCACTCCAAGAAGACCATGACCTCAGCTTGAAAACTGGGCTGGCCCCTCAAGGCTGTCAGCGAACTGCACTCCTGGCATCAGGCACTTAGGATCTCCTTAAATGGGGATCTCGGCGGTGCACCTCCGTCTGTCATATGCTCTAAAAACTGGCCAGTGCTCCTTTCATCCAAGAGAAGGATGTATGTGACTTATCTATCATGGTGTAACAAATTGCCCCAAAATGTAGCAGTTTAAAACAGCAAGCATTTATTATCTTACAGTTTCCATGGATCAGGAATCCAGGCATGGCTTAGCTGGGAGCTTCTGGCTGAAGGTCTTCTGTGAGGTTGCAGTCAACCTGTAGCTGGGGTCACGGTCTCATCTGAAGTCTCAGCTGGAAGGGAAATAGGTTTCTGAGCTCACTTGTGTGGTTGTTGGCAGACTTTGAACCCTCATCACCTGGGCCTCTCCACAGGACTACTTCATGACATGGCAGCTGACTTCCTCTAGAGGAAGCAACCCGAGAGGCAGTGAGAAAGAGGATCCATGGTGGAAGTCAAGGCTTTTATAACCTACTCTTGGACTTGACATCCCATCACTTCTACCACAGTCTATTTGTTAGAATTGAGCTAGCAAATCCAGGCCATTCTCAAGGGATGTAGAACTACAAGAATACAAAGAGTATTCAGAGGCCCTTTCAGAGGCTGCCTGCCATAGGCAGGTGTGTATTCAAATAAACAACACTAATGAGGGGCACCTGGCTGGCTCAGTGGGTAGAGCATACGACTTTTGATCTCAGGGTCTGAGTTCAAGCCCCATGTTGCGTAGCTTACTTAAAAAAAACCCAAAAAACAAAAAGCAATAATGACAGTAATAATGAGTTTACCCACCATGTGTTAAACATTTGCTATAAATTAGGGATGGTATTAGGGCTTCACATGTATTACCTCATCCCTACTCCTTTATTTATTTTTATTTATTTATTTTTAAAAAGATTTTATTTATTTATTTGACAGAGAGAGATCACAAGCAGGCAGAGAGACAGGCAGAGAGAGAGGGGGAAGCAGGCTCCTCGCTGAGCAGAGAGCCGGATGTGGGGCTCGATCCCAGGACCCTGAGATCATGACCTGAGCTGAAGCTTTAACCCATGAAGCCACCCAGGCACCCCCCTACTCCTTTATTTTTATTTACTTTTCTAAGTAGGCTCTGAGCACAACATGGGGCTTGAACTCACCACCCTGAGATTAAGAGTCACATACTCTACCCACTGACCCAGCCAGGTGCCCCCCAACTCCTCTACTCACTCAGGATCCATCAGCTAGCAGGCACTGAGCTGCTGAAAAGAGAAAGACAACTGAAATACACTTCTTGGTCTCGAAGTGCTCATGTCCAGAGGTATAATTTGTTTCATGTTTTACAAAGGAGGAAAAGAGGGGTCAGATGGTTTGCAAGTAAGTGGTTGAGCTAGGAGGCCAAACAAAGCTGGTCAGGATGACATCAAGGCCCCTAATTTTGTGAAAATGGAATACTCCTGAATCCACAAGCTTGAAAACATTGCTAGTCTAAGAACAATTGTGAGGAAGAAACAAGTCACGAAGAATACATACAATGTAATTCCATTTGTATGAGCTTCAAAAACAGGGGCTTGCTTAGCGGTACACAAAGAACAGATACACTGAATAGAACAGCAAAAAATCGGATGGTGGCCATCTCCAAAGGGAGGAGGGGAATGTGAGGAGGGATGGGCCCCACAGGGCTCCTGGGGAGCAGAGTACTCTTCTGGACCTGGTGGCTTCCTCCAATCTATAATGACACATGCAACTGTACATATGTTCTGTTTGCTCCTCTGTATGGATGACATAGTTCACAATAAATAGAAGTACAGTAACAAGCAATTGTGTGGTGAGGGATGTTATTGGCCAGGTGCGCAGGCACCTGTGATGGCAGGTAAAGAGCTCTCTTTTTCAGAGACACAGGGGCAGAAGGTGGTTTTGCCTTCCACAAATGTCTCACACAGGTGCACCTGCATCCTGGCTCACCACTATGGTAACGTGCATTAGAGCCAAAATAAATTCTGAGGAGGACAGCGCTTGGTGACATCATCTTGCCGTTTGAGTCAACATGTCTGAGCATTCCTAAAAGGGCTGCCGAAGAGTGAGACCCCATTTACGTTGCAGCAATAGCCACTTGGAGCTTTCCAGAGCAAAGTGCAACTCTGTACAAAAGTGCAAGGGAAAGCTCGCTCCCACGTACCTCAGATTAATTAGGCTTTATTATCCTTCTGAGCCTGTCAGAAAAGCAGAGTGAGGGAGGTGAGGCAGGGTTGCCAGGTTGGCTCAGTCAGAAGAGCATGTGACACTCACTCGATCTTAGGGTTGTGAGTTTGAGTCCCGCATTGAGTGAAGAGATTACTTGAATAAACAAACAAACAAACTTTAAAAAAAGAAAGGCAGAGGGGACTTCTGGATTGGGTTTTGTTTGAGACTCTGGACCCAGGCCAGTTGGAAATACATGAGAGGAATCTGGAGGTCAGTCTCTGTCCACAAGAAGGATGGGGAAGAGGGAAGGGACTGGGAAGAGATGTCCTATCTCCTTTGGGGATTTTGAGCTCATTCTATCTAGTCCTACCTTGATCAAGATGGAGCTCAGCTTTCTGAATTACCAAACCTCTCTAGATCCTTCCTGGGCTCCTGACAGTGTTCTATATATAGACTTGGGGGGGGGGTTACCTGCACAGAAGGAAGAGTCACAAGAAACTGACATGTATTTAAGGTCTAGAAGAGCATCTTTTCAGTATCGATGTATGTGTGCGTGGGAGGAGGAGGTGTAGGATTGCCAGAGAAACACCTGTTAAATTTAGCTTTCAGATAAGCACCTATCAAATTTACATTTCAGATAAACAATAAATAATTTTTTAGTATAAGTATGTCCCAAGTGTTACATGGAACATACTTTTTTTTTAAAAAAGATTTTATTTATTTAACAGAGAGATCACAAGGAGGCAGAGAGGCAGGCAGAGAGAGAGAGAAGGAAACAGGCTCCCTACTAAGCAGAGAGCCCAATGTGAGACTTGATCCCAGGACCCTGGGATCATGACCCGAGCTGAAGGCAGAGGCTTTAATCGACTGAGTCACCCAGGCGCCCCTACATGGGACATACTTAAACATTATTCATTGCTTCGCTAAAATTCAAATTTAACTCTTCAACTCAATATCCCATATATTTTTTTAATTTTTTTAATTTTTTTTTTTAAGATTTTATTTATTTATTAGTTAGAGAGAGAGAGAGCGCGCGAGCACAGGCAGACAGAGAGGCAGGCAGAGGCAGAGAGAGAAGCAGGCTCCCTGCCGAGCAAGGAGCCCGATGTGGGACTCGATCCCAGGACGCTGGGATCATGACCTGAGCCGAAAGCAGCTGCTTAACCAACTGAGCCACCCAGGCGTCCCCAATATCCCATATTTTTATATCCTAAATCTGGCCACCAGAGGGGAGGGCTTGATCTGCTCGTGATCCCTGCTTTTCTCCCCTTTCCCAGCCTTTGGAGGCTTTAACCTAGTGTACAGGCTGTGCACCTGCTCTGCCACTGGGTGTTTTAATAGTATTAAGAAATTATTGCTAATTGTGTTGTGTGATAATGGCATTGTGGTTATGCTGGTTTAAAAAAAAAGAGATTGGGAGTGCCTGGGTGGCTCAGTGGGTTAAAGCCTCTGCCTTTGGCTCAGGTCATGATCCCAGGGTCCTGGAATCAAGCCCTGCATTGGACTCTCTGCTCAGCGGGGAGCCTGCTTCCCTTCCTCTCTCTCTGCCTGCCTCTCTGCCTGCTTGTGATCTCTATCTGCCAAATAAATAAGTACAATCTTAAAAAAAAAAGATTGTATTTATTTATTTGAGATATAGAGAGAGCATGAGCAAGGGAAGGGACAGAGAGAGGGAAAAGCAGGCTCCATGCTGAGTAAGGAGCCTCATGTGGGACTTGATCTCAGGACCCTGGGATCATGACCTGAGCTGAAGGCAGACGCTTAAATGACTGAGCCACCCAGGCACCCTATGCTGGGTTTTTTTTTAAAGGAGGTCTTATGTCTTAGAGATGCGTACTAAAAATATTATTTAAAAAATCAATAAAATATTTATAAACAAAATGATAAGCTATCTGACATGTGCTCCAAAATAATATGAGGGGGAATATATTGTGAAAAAAGTCTGATCATGGTGGTCTGGGACTAGCAGCAGAAGGAGGAAGGGAAGAAACTGCAGAGAGGCACAAGAGAATTTGGGGGATGATAGAAATGTTCTGTATTTTGATTACTGCAGTGGTTTCAAGGGGGCATATATCTGTTAAATATCATATAATTATACACAAAAATGGGTACAGTTTATTGTAAATGAATTTTACCTCAAAGGAAATGATCTCAATAAAGGGATGTATCAATAAAAGTACTAGTTGGAAAACTAAAATGGGAGAGGAAGTGGACAGGGTTATGGATGAGACAGGGCTGGCCACAAGCTGGTTCCCAGCTGGTGGGGCTAGGTGGTGTTTACACATTGATTTCATTACACTGATTATCTGCCCTTTGAAGAGTCCGTATACAGCATTTTCCATAATAAAAAGGTTTTCAAAAGATAATAAGGACAAAAGAAGAAAATTCTAAATTGGGTGTTTTGGAATTTCTCAATAATGTAAAAAATATCATTAGAATTAGAGTTGGTTGATTGAGTCTGATTCACTGGAATTAGATTGATAACTGTGAATGACTGACATAAAACTTTTATTATCTAGAAGGAGTCTATATTCAGATTTCCTCTAAATGACTTTGAATTCTCACTGCATATTAAGGAAAAAAAATTGAGAATCCAAAAAAGCAAGAATGCAAAATGGTACAGCCACTTTGGAAGACAGTTTGGCAGTTTCTTAAAAGCTAAACATAGTCTTACCATACGAGCCAGAAATCACACTTCTTGGTATTAACCCAAATGAGTTGGAAACTTATGTCCACACACAAACCTTCATATGAATGTTTATAGCAGCTTTGTTTATAATTTCCAAAACTTGGAATCAACCAAGATGTCCCTCAGTAGGTGAATGGATAAATAAACTGTGGTGCAGGCCAACAGTAGAGTAGTGTTTGATGATTAAAAAAAAAAAAGTGAGCCACTAGGGGATTGGGGTGGGGAAATGGGGAAACATTGGTCAAAGGACACAAACTTCCATTTATTAGATTAACAAGTTTGATGATCTAATGTATAGCACGGTGATTATAGCTAATAATACTGTATCATATGAGGGATAGAAGCAGAAAAATGTTCATCTTTAGTTCAGAAGGTTGACCTTTGGCCTGCATAGTTTTGATAAGGATCAAATATGTGCTGGTTGCTGCATTCTTAAAGGGTCTAATGACCCTTAACTCACTGATAGTTAATATCAAACTGAATAATAAGCACCAGAGAAATCTTGCAAAAGTAGTTTTACATGTAGAAATTCAAAGACATTTGTGATCACATATTCCCTGCACATCCTCCTCCTTGGGCACTAAAGCATCTGACCACCAGCTTCATACAGCACAAAGTGCAGCTCTTCCTGCCCTTGGGTCCTGCCCCCGTACTACTTAAATTAAACTTACTAAGTTGCATGGTAGAATAGCTCAAGAATTCTTTCAACTGTCCTGCACCACTTTTGGTGTCCCATATGGGGACAATGGAGAGAACCCAAGACCATTGGTGTGACTAGGTAAGTCTTCTTTATCCCTAATCTTTGTCATTTACCTGAAAGAGATCAGTGGGAGACATTACCGAGTTGAGGCATTCACCCAAGGGGGGACTGCTCCCTTGGGACTGAATCATGGATAAAGCTCATGAGAAAGTTGCTTGGATTAGATAGGAGTTCCATACTTCGGGGTTTTTTTTTTGTTTCTCACTTGTCCTTTCCAATGATCTGTTTGGCATTCTCCATCCTGCTCTCAGATTGTAAGTACTTCTAGCTTAGATACATGATGCTTAATATGATATAAAATAGCTGTCCCTTGGGGCACCTGGGTGGCTCCATCAGTTAAGCGTCTGCCTTCAACTCAGGTCATGATCCCAGCGTCCTGGGGATCAAGCCCCACATCAGGCTCCCTGCTCCATGGAGAGCCTGCTTCTCCCTCTCCCTCTGCTGTTCTGCCTACTTGTGCTCTCTCTCTACCTCTGTATCAAATAAATAAATAAATAAAATCTTCAAAAATAAAATAGCTGCCCCTTCTGATGGTCTCTACTGCATCCATTAATACTCGCTCTAGAAGCTTACAAAGGGTAGTATCATTGGTTGCCAAATATATCAACTCCCTCAAAATGGGTAGAGGCAGCCCCAGTCTCTGAGGCATTTCAGTCCATTCCCCAGCTTCCACTGTAGCCTAGCATGCAGCAGGGAAGTGAAGCGAGGTCAGCATCTCTTCTCAAGTGGCACAAAGGTGTCAGAGCAGTTGAGAATGAGGGACACCTCCTGCCACTCTGAACCCCAGGAACCTCCGGCAATATTCCTGACACCATTTGGAAACTGAGGGGGATTTTGGTAATGGACTCCTAGTTAGTTAAAGTACTTTCTTCATTTTATAGGAATTAACTATGGGATCAACTTCCTCAGTCCCAGAGGATTCCCCTTTAGCCTGTCTCCTAGCACACTGGAGTCAATGTGGACAACAGGATTTAAAGAAGCAGCATCTCAACTTCCTCTGTAATGATGCCTGGCCTTAATATTCTCTGGAGGATGATGAAAAATGACCCATGAACCAGTCCTCAATACTTCAGTACTATTTATCAATTAGACCTTTCTTTATAGGCATCAGGGAAAATGGACCAAACTGCCCTACAACCAGGCTGTCAGGCCCTTGAGTCAGCATCCTGATCCAAGACAGACTTGGAGGATGCGTCTGGTAGGATTCCAGGTCCCTCCGCCTTTGGATGTTTTAGATGATGACTGTTTAAGCGGACTACCCAACCAAAGAAACCAACTGAGTCAGACAAACAAGAAAGTCAATCAGTAGAAGAAAACGTTGAAGCCAACTTGTAACTCCCCCTCCACACAAAGCTTCAAAGCCTTCCACTTCTAGTCCAGCAGAACATATAGAAGTGGAGCTTCATACCTACCGCTTAGACTAAGGCAGGATTATATCTACTTCAGGAAGTAGCAAATGGGGAAATGGGCACAATTAAGGCCGATGTCCCATTTTCCATGTCATATTTGGCTCAAATAAAAACAACAACTGGGACAATACTAAGAGAATCTAACCAAGATTATAGATGGATTTCACCAGGTGTTTCTTTTTTTTTTTTTTTTAAGATTTTATTTATTTATTTGTTAGAGAGAGAGAGCACAGGCAGACAGGCAGAGGGAGAAGCAGGCTCCCCGCCAAGCAAGGAGTCCGATGTGGGACTCGATCCCAGGACACCGGGATCATGACCCGAGCTGAAGGCAGCTGCCCAACCAACTGAGCCACCCAGGCGTCCCTCACCAGGTGTTTCTAACATTTGATTTAACCTGGCAGGATATCTAAATTATTCTAACACAGCGCCATACCCCAGAAGAAAAGGCCCAGATTTGGGCTGGGCACAAGAATTTGCAGATGAGCTGGCCACTAGGGATAGAAATAATTATCCAGTAGGAGGAGACCCTGTTCCTAAGGCTGAGCCTCACTGGAACCATCAAGAGGACAGATCTGGCAGAGAACGATGAAACCATATATGGTCACCCATTTATTGGAGGGAATGAAAAGAGGATTTTCTAAACCTGTCAGTTTTGATAAAGTTAAGCAGGTAACCCAGGCAGATGATGAAAATTCAGCCTTGTTTCAAGAGTGTTTAATAGAAGCAATTCATAAATATACAAATTTAGGGCACCTGGGTGGCTCAGTGGGTTAAGCCACTACCTTCAGCTCAGGTCATGATGCCAAGGTCCTGGGATCGAGTCCCACATCAGGCTCTCTGCTCAGCAGGGAGCCTGCTTCCCTCTCTCTCTCTGCCTGCCTCTCTGCCTACTTGTGATCTCTCTCTGTCAAATAAATAAATAAAATCTTAAAAAAAAATATATATATATATATATACACACACACACACATTTAGACTCAGCCACACTGGAAGGGATGGCTATCTTAAATATGCATTCTATGAGCCAGTCAACAGCAGACATTGTACATTGTACATTGTACATTGTATATTGTACATTGGCAAAAATGGCCTTAGGCCCTCAAACTCCAAACCAGTGGCTGCTGGAAGAGTCTTTAATAACAGAGATATGACTCTAAGACAGAAAAAGGACCACAGGGTTAAAATACACGGCAGAATGTCGGCTTAAATACTGGCTGCATTATTGTGGATCCCCTACAATGCCAGTAAGCCAGGAGCAGCAGAAGAAGCCAGCATCAGACAGAAGTCCAGGTAAGAGACCCCACTCTATAGCTACACCCAAACTGGACACTGGAGTAAAGGATGTCCTGATAAATGCCCTCCACCAGGACCATGTCCTGTCTGCAGGGCAGGGGGACACTGGAAAAGGGAGAGAAAGGAAGACAGGGACCCATTTCTTTTCTTTTCTACTTTTTTTTTTTAAAGATTTTATTTGTTTATTTGTCAGAGAGAGCACAAGCAGGGGGAGAGGCAGGATCCCCGCTGAGCAGGGAGCCCGATGCGGGACTCGATCACAGGACCTTGGCATCATGCCCAGACCTGAACCCAGATGCTTAACTGACTGAGCCACCCAGGTGTCCCAGGAACTCATTTCCCAGCCTGAGAGCAGCACCTTGAAGAGATGGTATAACAGGGCCCTGAGGCTGGTCCAGCTCCCCCGAACATCAAGATGGCTGAGCCCTGGATGGGAGAGGTAAGTTCATTGATTCACTTATTCATACAGGAACCACTTACTCTGTCCTTGTTCAGCATTCTGGCCTGATCTTTCTAAATGTAAAATTACTGAAGTAGAGGGAGAACCTAAATCATGCTTACAAACTCTTCCTTTAACCTTTAAATATAGAGACCAATTAGTTAGACACTCTTTTCCTCATTTTCCCTTCCTGTTCTGCTCCCCTATTGGGAAGGGACCTCATGTTGAAGTTGGGAATCTAGTTCAAACTAACTAGACGGAAGGATGGTCTCTTCTCCTTGCTGGTTAAAGAAAAACTAGATATCCATCCTGGAATTTCCTCTAACATTTGGGAATGAGTGGACCCACAAGTTTGGAATTGTGATACCTCAGGGGAGGCAATACGGGTCCATCCCATCAAAATAGCTCTAAAGGATCTTGCTACCATTCCACACGAAACACCAATATCCTTTTAAGACAGAAACCAGGGCTGGCCTCCAACAACCACTCCTAGATAAATTTCTTAAATGTGGGATTCTTCAACCTTTCAAGTCCTCTTACAATACTCCTCTTTTGCCTTTTAAGAAAGCGAATGGAGAGTATAGACTAGTATAAGATCTTAGAACAATAAATGAAGCTGTCATCCCTATTCACCCTATAGGGTCAAATCCTTACACTATACTGACTCAAATTCTCAGGGATATAAAATGGTTTTCAGTGCTTGATGTAAAGGATGCTTACTTCTGTAATCCCTTAAGGGAGGGGGCCCAGCCTCTATCTACCTTTGAATGGATTCCATTAGGAGAATACCAAGCATGCCAGCTTCCATGGGCAGTCCTATCGCAGGAAGTTAGAGACAGTCCCCATTTGTTTGGCAATGTACTCAGGAAGGAACTGAGACTTCTTGCATGGCCTCAGGGAACAGTAGTATAATGTCAATGATATTTTATTTATTTATTTTAAAAGATTTTATTTATTTATTTGACACACAGAGAGATTACAAGTAGGCAGAGAGGCAGGCAGAGAGAGAGGAGGAAGGAGGCTCCCCACTGAGCAGAAAGCCCGACGTGGGGCTCGATCCCAGGACGCTGAGATCATGACTTGAGCACAAGGCAGAGGCTTAACCCACCGAGCCACCCAGGTGCCCCATGTCAATGATATGTTAATATATAGCTCCACAAAAGAGGCTTCAGACTATAATTCTATTGTACTAAACTTTCTTAGAGGATACTGAGTATCGTGGAAAAAGGCTCAAGTATCTAAACAGAAGGTATAATCCTTAGGATATAAATTAACTCCTAGACATCATTTCAGATTGAGAGAAAAAGAACTATAATAGAATTGGGGTTACCTGCCACAAAAACCCAACTCTGAACCTTTATAAGAATGGCTGGATTTTGTAGCCTGTGGATCCCAGGATTTGGAATCTTAGCTAAAACTCCATATGAGTCCATTAGAGGGCCAGATGAAGAGCCCTTAAAGAACAACAGGGGGGCCTTTCAACAACTAAAAACTGAACTATCCGTGGCCCTGGTCCTAGCTCTACCAAACTTAGAAAAGCCATTTACCTTATTCCTTGCTGAAAGACAGGGCCACGCCCTAGGAGTACTAACACAAAAATGCAGGTATGAATCTGGACCTGTAGGATTATTTTCCAAAGCCATTGACAAGGGAGCCCAAGGATGGCCAGCATGCCTCCAAGCAGTAGCAGCTGCTGCACTGTTAGTAGAAGCGTCCAAACTTTCAATGGAACAGCCATTGACAGTGATGGCTCCTCATCAGGTTCAAGGACTTTTAGAAACTAAAGAACATCAGTGGATGACGGGGTGTGTGTGTGTGTGTGTGTGTGTGTGTGTGTGTGTGTGACTAAGTATCAAGCTATGCTTTTAGCTTTCCCAGTATTGCTCTCGAAACCTGTCAAACCTTAAACCCAGCATCCCTCGTGCCTGGGTCAGACCATGCCACTATTGCATCTGTACAGGACTGTAAAGAGGTAATAAAACTAGTCTCTTCCAGCCATCCAGATCTAAAAGATCAAGCCATAGACAACACTGATGTTAGCTGGTTTATGGACGGTAATATTTTTATAGCTGGACAAAGAAAGCCTGGCTACACAATTGTTAGTTTAATGAAAACTACTGAGGCCAACCCATTACAGATCAGTTTTTTTTTTTAATATTTTATTTTTGGGACATCTGGGTGGCTCAGCTGGTTAAGTATCTGCCTTCGGCTCAGGTCATGATCCCAGAGTTCTGTGATGGAACCCTGCTGAGTGGGGAGTCTGCTTCTCCTTCTGCCCCTTCCTCTGCTCATGCTTTCTCACTCTGTCACTCAAATAAATAAATAAAATTAAAAAAAATTTTTTTCTGGGGCGCCTGTGTGGCTCAGTGGGTTAAAGCCTCTGCCTTCGGCTCAGGTCATGATCTCAGGGTCCTGGGATCGAGCCCCACGTCAGGTTCTCTGCTCAGCAGGAAGCCTGCTTCCCTTCCTCTCTCTCTGCCTGCCTCTCTGCCTGCTTGTGATCTCTGATTGTCAAATAATTAAATAAAATCTTCAAAAAAAAATTAAAAAAAATTTTTTTTCTTTTTAAATATTTATTTATTTATTTGAGAGAGAGAGAGAGAGAGAGAGGGTGCATGAGTGGGGGAAGGGGCAGAGGGAAAGATAAAAACTCAAGCAGACCCCCTGCTGAGCATGGAGCCCTCTTTGGGGCTCAAACCCAGGACCCTGAGATCATGACCCAAGCCAAAATTGAGAATCGGATACTTAATTGACTGAGCCACCCAGATGCCCCAAGATTTTATTTTTAAGTAGTCTCTACACCCAACATGGAGCTTGAACACCCAACCTAAAGATCAAGAGTCACATGCTCCACAGGCGGAGCCAGCCAGGCGCACCCTGATCAATATTTCAGCTCAAAAGCAGAACTGATAGCTCTCCCTCAAGCTCTTCAGTTAGCTAAAGGCCTAAGAGTTAATATATACAGATTCAAAATATGCCTTCCTTGTACTTCATGCACACGGTGTCATCTGGAAAGGAAAGAGAATTATTAACTAGTCATAATTCCCCTATTATATGTAGACCTGAAATTATAACTCTACTAAAAGCAGTTCATCTCCCTAAAGAAGTTGCTGTAATATATCTTAAAGAGGACATCAAAAGGGAAAACACTGGGGCACCTGGGTGGCTCAATCGTTAAGCATCTGACTTCAACTCAGGTCATGATCCCAGAGTCCTGGGAGGGAGCCCCGCATCGGGTTCCCTGCTCAGCGGTAAGCCTGCTTCTTCCCTCTCCCACTCTCCCTGTTTGTGTTCCCTCTCTCGCTGTGTCTCTGTCAAATATGTAAATAAAAATCTTTAATTTAAAAAAAAAAGGGGGAAAACATTTAGAATCTAAAGAAAATAATTTAGCCAATCAGCACCCAACCTGGCAATTCACACTAAACTAGTTATGAGTTTTATACCAGTCTCTAATCCCTTAAGCACTGTGGTTCCCAAGTATACTATAGAAGAGAGCAACAGAGCACTTGGGGAAGGATCTACTAAAACTGCCAACAGCTGATACAAGAATGATAAAGGAAAAATCTTTGTCCCTAAGGAAAAACAATGGAAATTAGCAATAGGCCAGCATCAGGCTACTCATATGGAAAGAAAAGCTTTATGGGATTTCACCAAATCCTTGTTTGATAGAATAGGATTAAGACCCCTTTTACAAAAGGCATGTAAGTCCTATGCAATATGTGCCCAAGTTAACTGAGAGGGTGTATTATAATCATCTGCCTCTTTTTTTTTTTTAAGATTTTAAAGATTTTTATTTTTAAGTAACCTCACACCCAATGTGGGGCTCAAACAGACAGCCTCAAGATCAAGAGTAGAATGCTCTACCAACTGAGCCAGCCAGGTGCCCTGACCAGCTCCTCTTTTAAAACTTGAACAGAAACATGGACTATATCCTGGGGAAGACTGGCAAACTGATTTCACACAAATGCTACCTTGTGAGGGATATAAATATTTATTAGTCTACCTTTACTGGATGGGTGGAAGCCTTCACATGTAAGACAGAAAAGGCTACTGAGGTAACAAAGACTTTATAAGGGAAATTATCGTCGGTTTGAGCTCCCTTGATCTTTTCAAAGTGACAAGGGATGATCCTTTATAGCCCAAGTAACTTAACACAGAGCCCAAGCCCTTAAAATTAAATATTTTTTGCATACAACCTGGCATCCTCAATCATCAGGAAAAGTTGAAAAGGTTAATCATAATTTAAAAAGATATCTCACAGGGCACCTGGGTAGGTCACTCAGGCATCCAACTCTTGATTTCAGCTCAGGTTGTGATCTTGGGGTAGTGGGATCGAGCCCCACATTGGGCTCCACACTCAATGTAGAGATTTTCTCTCTCCCTCTCCTGTTGCCCCTTCCCCTGCTTGCTCTCTCTCTAAAATAAATAAATAAATAAATAAATTTTTAAAATCTTAAAAAAAAAAGACATCTCACTCAGATGAGCCTAGAAAAGCAAGAAAACTGGATAACTCTTTCACTAATAGGTCTCTTAAGAGTAAGAACCACCCCATGGGAAGGGTGCCTGGGTAGCTCAGCCAGTTAAGTATCTGACTTTGGCTCAGGTCAGAATCTTAGGGATCTGGGATAGAGCCCTGCATCAGGTTCCATGCTTAGTGGAGAGTCTGCTTGTCTCTCTGCTCCTCCCCCTACTTGCTCGCTCTCTCTCTCTCTCTCTCTCAAATAAATAAAATTTAAAAAGAACACTCCATGGAAAAGATTGGGGCAAAGCCTTTTTTCTTTTTAAAGATTTTATTTATTTACTTGAGAGAGAAAGTGCAAGCATGAGCAGGGGGAGGGGCAGAGGGAGAAGCAGGCTCCTTGCTGAGCAGGGAGCCCGAGGCAGAGCTTGATTCTAGGACCCTGGGATCATGACCTGAGCCAACAGTAGACGCTGAACTGACTGAGCCACCCCTGTGCCCCTAAGCCCTTTTGAACTGACATATGGTAGACCTTTCCTTACCATTGACTTATCCTTGGACCCAGATTACAATAACCTCTCAAAGTTTTCATAAGCTGGATTAGTCCATAGAACTCTCAACAAATATGCCAATAAGGTACTGCCCAAACCAGACCTAAGGAAACCCAAATTTCTTTGCAAGTTTGGAAGATTTAGAAGATTGGAAAGCAAAGAACTCTGGAGAACTAATTCCTAAATGGAAAGGACCTTACAGGGTTGTATTAAGCACTCCCACTGTGGTAGAGCTAGAAGGCCACTCGACATGGACTCATATTTCCAGAATTAAACTTATACCCCCTTCAACACAGGCTGACAACAAACTGGACAATGTGTCCTCGTATTCTGCGAACCAGTGGAAGATCTCAAGCTCCTCTTCAAACAACAAGATAAGAAAAAATGAAGGTATTTTTTCTTCTACTTGCTATCTACAAACCACACCTAAATGGTAACTCTTTTCTTGAATGCGCACAACATTATTCTGAGCTCCAAAACTACGTGGCTTACTGCCCATCTCAAGCACTTCAGGCCTCCCTGGGTGGGTTTCTCCGCAAAAGGCACAGATTGGCATTATTTACGTAAATACGTCACTAGTAGGATACCTCCCCCTAATACTAGCACATACAGGGAGATTTCTATTAGTAAGAAGAATGTTTCTTGTTGGCCTGTGTTACATCGTGAATGTTCCATGAGGTTCTCCAGGCCATAAGAGACCTTTCTTTTAACCTCAAACTATCAAAATTTTAATTGAATATGCCAATCCACAGATAGGCTTCTGACAACAGATTCCCCGACTACCTAATCCTTACTATTGATACAACCAGGAAGGATTACATCAAATATAGGATGGATCTATGTAGCTTACTCCCACAGTGGGACACCTAAGCCAAAAGGCCCTTTTATGTTTGGAAAAGAAAAACCATACCCTTGATTCATGGCCCAATAATACTTGCTAAATTGGATGGCTCCCTATAGAAGCCTGTGACCATACCATTATTTTAAGGCAACCAAATAGTTTTGCTACTGACTGAACAAGGTGAGCAGACATCAGATGGCTAGCACTTAATGGACCACAGTGGTTATGTGGATCAGATTTATGGCCATGGCTTCCAACAGGCTGGAATGGAAGATGTACTATAGCTTATGCCTGGACACATGGCTGTGGCAATAAGATTTTCCTAAGTCCAGCTAATTTTCCATTTCTAAAACGATGGGGACGTCTGGGTGGCTCAGTTGGTTAAGCGGCTGCCTTTGGCTCAGGTCATGATCCCAGCATCCTGGGATCGAGTCCCACATCAGGCTCCTTGCTCAGCAGGGAGCCTGCTTCTCCCTCTGCCTCTGTCTGCCACTCTGTCTGCCTGTGCTCATTCTCTCTGACAAATAAATAAATAAAATCTTTTAAAAAAATAAATAAATAAATAAAACAATGATGGACAAGGTCTGCATTCCATAGCTATGACCATATGACATCTATTTTTCTTCCACCAGTAGGTCTATAAGATGTTATATGGCACATGGAGTCCCTTGATAAATATACAATTATGGTCTTAAATGGCTCTCAAAATACCATTATATTATCAAACACTAAAATGACCCAAGTGAGTAAAGCAGTTACAAAATAGAATGGTAGGAGCGCCTGGGTGGCTCAGTGGGTTAGGCCTCTGCCTTTGGTTCAGGTCATGATCTCAGGGTCGTGGGATCGAGCCCCGCACTGGGCTCTCTGCTCAGCGGAGAGCCTGCTTCCCCCTCCCCCTCTGCCTGTCTCTCTGCCTACTAATAAATAAACAAACAAACAAACAAATAAATAAAATATTTTTTAAAAATAGAATGGTACTAGATACCTTCACAGCAGTGCAAGGAGGAACATGTGCCATAACTAGAGCAGAATACTTTGTCTACATTCCAGATGATGGCAAAAATATAACAGGGTTACTTACTGATATGAATAATCAAATGATGCTCTTAAAGGCCTTACATTGTCATTTAATGATTGGTCACATTCCTGGTTGGGAGCTGCACTATGGTCTACACTAAAAGGTCTTCTCATTCTCTTATTTTCATCATTGTAATAATCCTAATGTGTTGTCTCTTCTGCTTTGTTCTCTCCTCTTTTTGAGATACATGCAAACAGTTCCTGACTCCTTTGCCCAGCCAACTGATGGCCCTTATTACTCTACACAGATTCACCCTGAATGTCTACTCTGGACTATATAGCAATGGCCTTCGCTACAGTAAGTACAGTAAGGACAGATAGTAACCAATTTTGGTCCATAGGTAGGGACATCTCTATGCCCCATCAGCTTGAAGAAGTTACAGGAGATGAGGTCTTTGTCCTTCATGAACCTTAAAGATTTAAGGACTGAAAATTGGTCAGGGGAGAAATGATGAGGGATAGAAGCAGAAAAATGTTCACCTTTAGCCCAGAAGGCTGGCCTAAGGGCTGCAGAGTTTTGATAAGGATCAAATACGTGCTGGTTGCTGCATTCTTAAAGGGTCTCATGACTGCCTGTACATCTCACCTATAGTTAATATCAAACTAAATAATAAACACCAGAGAAACCTTGAGGAAAATATTATTCCTGAAGACATTTATGATCAAATACTCCCTGTACATCCCCTTCCCCTTGGGAACTAAGTGTCTGGTGACCAGTTTCATACAGCAAAAAGTGCAGCTCTTTCTGCCCACGGGTCCTGTCCCCGTACTAATTAAACTTAACTAAGTTGCACCATAACACATCTTAAGAATTCTTTCTTGACCATCACACTCAACAATCCCACAGCACATATACTCGAATGTTGCTAGGAGAGTAGATCTGAAATATTTTCACTACAAAAAGAAGTAGTAATTACATGATGGGATGAGGGTGGTAGTTAATATTATGTTGTAATCATTTTGCAATTTAGTAATGTATGCAGTCAGTGTGCTGTATACCTTAAACTTACACAATGTGATGTGTCAATGATTTCTTAATAAAGCTTGGGTTGGGGAGGAGGAGAAAGGGGAGGGAGAAATGAGCCACCAAGCCAGGAAAAGACATGGAAGAAACTTAAATGCATATTTACTAAGTGAAAGAAGCCAGTCTGAAAAGGCTACATACACACGGTATGATTTTAACTATATGACATTATGGAAAAGGCGAACTATACAGTGGTTGCCAGGGGTCAGAGAGGTGGGATGGAAGGGAGGAATGAATAAATGGAACACAGGGGATTTTAGAGCAGTGAAACTATTCTGATACTGTGCACGACATCATTCATTTGTCAAAACTTAAAGAACTATAAGGGCGCCTGGGTGGCTCAGTTGGTTAAGCTGCTGCCTTTGACTCAGATCATGATCTCAGCCCTGGGATCAAGCCTCAGTGTCCTTGAGTGGGGAGCCTGCTTCTCCCTCTTCCTCTGCCCCTCCCTGCCCCGCTCATGCTCTTTCTCTCTCTCTGTCTCTCTCTCAAATAAATAAATAAACAAAAATCTAAAAACAAAACAAAACAGGGGCACCTGGGTGGCTCAGTGGGTTAAGCCTCTGCCTTTGGCTCAGGCCGATCCCAGGGTCCTGGGATCAAGCCCCGCATCGGGCTCTCTGCTTGGCAGGGAGCCTGCTCCCCCGCCCCTCTCTCTGCCTGCCTCTCTGCCTACTTGTGATCTCTGTCAAATAAATAAATAAAATCTTTAAAAAAAATAAACAAACAAAAAAAACCCAAACCAAACCAAAACAAAACCCAAACCTATAGAACTATATAACACAGGGGATGAGGCTTAAGATAAGCCATAGGTCTTAGTTAATATAATGTATCAATATTGATTCATTAATTTTAACAAATGTACCACACCAATGCAAGATGTTAATAATGGGGAAAAGTACATACTTGGGAAAGGGAATATATGGGAACTCTCTGTACTTTCCATTCAATTTTGCTGTAAATCTAAAACTTCCCTAAAAAAAAAAAATCTGCTAATTTTTAAAATAAGGGAAATAAAAGAAAAATCCAAATTATATGTTTTGGAGTTTCTCAAAAAGGGAGAGTCGCTTGAAAAATCATTTAACTTACATTTGGTTGAGATAACTATGAATGACAGGAAGAAAATTATTACCACCTAGAAGGACTTTACATTCAGATTTCCTCTAAGTGACCAAGTTCTTGTTGCACCTTAACAAGAAAAATGGAAATCTTAAAAAAATGTAAAAGACAGAAATATCCAATCATTCTACTCTGCAAATGTGTGCTCCAGTCTCTCTTGTTTAGCCCAGCAGTGTGATTGTATTTAACCATCCTGTATTTGCTGCCTATGTTTTCTGGTTCCAGGGGAGGGTGACTCATATCCACAAAGGGTGGGGTGTGCAGGGAGGCCAACCAGAAATTTGAGGAGAGTGAGGAAGAACTTTGAAATATTGATTCCAGCCACATTTATAAACACTGATGATATAGCTGGGAATTGCTTCCAGAGGTTGGGATACTGTGCTGTTTGAAGCCTTCCCCAGCAGAAGTGGTCTCAATCAGTTTTATGGGTTTTTGTTGTTGGTTTTTGTTTTGTTTTTAAGTAGGCTCCTTGCCCAACATGGGGCTTGAACTCACAATCCTGAGATCAAGAGTCATAGGCTCTACCAATTGAGGCAGCCAGGCACCTCCCCAGGTTTATTGCTTCTTAACTGTTGAAAGCCAGCTTCCCATCAAATGTCTGGGAGGACACACCCAGTTCACCAGCTCACGGCTAGATTTGAAAGTGAAAGGTTCTCATTGAGCTCACTGGCTGGGAACTAGGCCACCTGTAAGGAAGGAGAACCGGTGGCACTTAACTCGAGGGTGCTCCCAAGTGGCTGTGGACCAGCAACAGGCCCCTGCAGAGAGGCAAGATGTGTGAGCCAAACTGTAAGTATAGACATCAGTGCAGAGAGAGCTGGCGAAGTCCGGGGTGCAAAACCTCTGCTGTAATGTCCATTAGTGAGCCAGATACGCCAGCATCACAGGGCAAACCAGGAGTTTAGAACGGCTCATCAATCACTAACACTTATTCAGCACTTAATCTGTACCAGGCATTGGAGTAAATGCTTATGAGATATCTCATGTAAGCTTCGCATTGATCCTAAGAGGCAGGCACTCTTTGTATCCCCACTTGGCCAACGAAGAGATGAGCATGGAGAAATGAAGTCACTTGCCCAGGTCATCAAACTATTATGTGGTAGAGCAGAGAATTGAGTCTGGCTTGCTGGACTTGAGACCCTGTCTTCTCACACACCACACTAGTGAGGTAAAGGGCAAAAAGATTAGGAAGGGCAAGGGTTCCTTAAGTGGCTTGATATGATACTGCTTGATATGGGCTATAGATGGATCTGCTGACAAAGCAGGAACCTAAGTGGGGCCAGTAGGAGTGGGCGGTGGATGGGCTAGGATGGAAGACAGGTGTGATGAGGGCTCTATCGGAGGAAGAAAGCTTTTCAAGATCAGAAGTATAGTCTCAGTACCACCAGTGCCTAGCATGGTGGTGAGTACACAGTAGGTGCTCAATAAAAGTTTGCCAAGTGAATGAAAGGAAGACCCTCTCTTTGGCCATCACAGCCATTTACATGGAATTACCCCTAGGGCCTTAGTTAATATCCAATTGCCTGCGGATGATACTCTTTCTTTTTTTCATCATTATTACTGTGGTAAAACATAGATAGCATGAAATGGACCATTTTATTAATTTTTGAGAGTATAGTTCAGTGGCATTAAGTACATGTTGTGCATGCTGATGATTTTTAAATGATAAGCAAATTAAGAAAGCATCTGGAGTGTTGCTGGTTGCTAGGGCAGAGAGAAAGGAGTGGCCGATCTTGTACCAGCTCTTAAAATGTCTGCTCACTGTTATTGGTCAAAGCAGCTGCCATAACCATACCTAACTTCAAAGATTGTGGAAATGTGCTCCTATTATGTGTCTGGAAAGAAGGAAAGAGAAAATTTAGTGAAGAGCCCTGTGAATGAGTGAGACAGTCTCTTTCAGCTGTAAACGACAGAAATTAGATCTGAACTGGCTGATGTACTTGATCCTGACATCTGTTGGTATGTCAGCAACTGGCTGGGTAGGTGGAGGAAGAAGCTGGGAATTGGGGTGACCACGACTTGGTAACTGATCCCCATATCTGAGAAAGTCAGGTGGGTGGATAGAACTGGGCTTACTTCCAACATTTGTTGGGCCCAGGTAAGAATACAAATAAAGAATCATGTACCATGTCTTATATAACTAAGAGCTTAAAATCAAACAAACAGGGGCGCCTGGGTGGCTCAGTGGGCTAAGCCTCTGCCTTTGGCTCAGGTCATGATCCCAGAGTCCTGGGATCGAGCCCCGCATTGGGCCCTCTGCTCAGCAGGGAGCCTGCTTCCCCCCACCTCTCTCTGCCTGCCTCTCTGCCTACTTGTGCTTTCTCTCTGTGTGTCAAATAAATAAATAAATAAAATCTTTAAAAAAAATCAAACAAACAAATGGCTAAATAAAATATATTCTCTCTACTTTAACAAATATAGCTTCATCACAATAAAACATACTTTGATGGCAAGAAAATGAAAGAAAAAATATCCATCAGGGGCCTCACCTGACTCAGTCATTAGAGCATGAGACTCTCAATCTCAGGGTTGTAAGTTCGAGCCCCATGCTGGGTATAGAGATTGCTTAAAAATAAAATCTTTTTTAAAAAGTCCATAAAGCTACAATTTTTATGTGACTGAAAACCAGCAAAATAGTAAAGAAAACTGAATGTAATTATTATTGCAGATGTTTTTTTTTTCCTTGTTTTTTTTTTCCTTTTTGGTGCGTCATCTATAGATTATATATATAAATTGTCTTCCAGTACTTTTGAAATATATTACTTCTAAAATAATACAGAGGGGTGCCTGGGTGGCTCAGTGGGTGAAGGCCTCTGATTTCGGCTCAGGTCATGATCTCAGGGTCCTGGGATCCAGCCCCACATCGGGCTCCCTGCTGGGCAGAGAGCCTGCTTCCTCTCTCTGCCTGCCTCTCTGCCTACTTGTGATCTTTGTCTGTCAAATAAATAAATAAAATCTTAAAAAAAATAATACAGAAAAAGCAGTGTGATATTTTTATTATATTTCATAATATAACCTAGGTAAATTGAGTAACAAATATCTAATTAGATTGCGTATGATTTCTTCTCTTATGTTGAAACAATTAAATTAATAATCTCATTTAAAAAATATTTTATTTATTTATTTGCCACCAGAGAGAGAGAGAGAGAGAGCGCACAAGCACAAGCAGGGGGAGTGGCAGCCAGAGGGAGAAGTAGACTCACTGCTGAGCAAGGAGCCTGATATGAGTCTTGATCCCAGAACTCTGGGATCATGACTTGAGCCGAAGGCAGAGATTTAAACAACAGAGCCACCCAGGTGTCCCAATAATCTCATCTTTAGTTCTTCATTTTATATGGTGATCATTTGGTGCTATCTATCTATTTATCTATCTATCATCTTCCTACCTATCTATCTAGGAAGCTCCATGTCAAGCATGAAGCCCCATGTGAGGCTTAAACTCACAACCCTGAGATCAGAACCTGAGCTGATATCAAGACTCAGACACTCAGCCAACCGAGCCCCTCAGGAGCCCCTCATTTGGTGCATTTTATTTAAAAAAAATTTTTTTAAGAGATTTCATTTATGTATTTGGTGGGGAGGGAATGAGTGGGGGGAGGGACAGAGGGAGAGGGAGAAGCAGACTCCCTGCTGAGCAGGGAGCTCAACACAAGGCTCAATCCCAAGACCCCAGGATCAGGACCTGAGCTGAAGGCAGATGCTTAACTGACTGAGCCACCCAAGCACCCCTATCACCATTAATTTGAATTAGATTGCACTTTGCTAGGGATGTATTTATACTGTTTGAAAGATGTGACAAGCATTTTTCAGGATCACTATCCAATAAGAACAGTAAAACTCCAGAGGTTTTTGGTTTTCACATTGAATTGTAGATTTTATAAATGCAATTTTCTTCATGTGCAATTGGACTGCCCAGAATTGCATGTGGCTTTCTGAGTCATGACTTTGTTATGAATAATTCTTTTTTCCCCCTCATTGTTTTAATCCATAATTAAGTTTTCATTTAATGAAGAATGAGAACTTGCAGGAATTTCATCTGATCTTTTCAAATTGTGGGCTGAAAGCTTTTTTTTTTTAAGGTTTCATTTATTTGAGAGAGAGAGATGGAGAGAAAGAGAGAATGAGTAGGGTGAGGGGCAGAGTGTGAAGCAGACCCCTGGTGGAGCAGGGAACCCGATGTGGGACTCAATCCCAGGACCCTGGGATAGTGACCTGAGTGGAAGACAGACACTTAACTGACTGAGCGACCAGGCACTCCCCTGTTTATTTTCACTGTTCGTTTGATTAGTAATGAAATCTTTGTTCACTAAAGATTTGTAAAGTCCCGTCTGCAGTTTTTATGTGGGTCATGCGCAGCTCACTATCACTGTTTCCAGTTTTTAGAAATTTAAACAGACGACTTTCTATTTCCTCTTCTTTCAGGATTTTTTGTCTCTGAACTCCACTTCTGCATTTTCTGTCTCTATGATAATCTTGACTTGTACTCACTTTCAAAATTATTTTAATAAAATTGAAATTCAAATCCAAGTTTTTAGAAAATTCACATTCTCATTAAAATTGTTATAAAAACTCACAATTCTAGCATTTCACTATACATCTAGTTGCTCCTGTATTTGTCTATCCAGGTGCCAATTCATAAAATCTTTCAAGAATGTTGCATCTAGACCTGCATATATAAACATTCAAGAGTAATTTGAACTAGTTGGTGTTACAAAATATTCCTTAGCCATCACTTGCAACTGTTGCAAAAACCAGAACCACTGTACCCCTGGGAAATGATACCTTGTTATGTAATAACCCACTGCATTCATGCTAGCTGGGAGGAGGGTTTGACAAGTTAATTGATTTGTCTTTTTTTTTCCCCCCCTTTAATGCTTCCTTCTCCTTTTACTCTGGTGCAGTGTCTCGCTCCGGGTTATCAGCACCACAACTTACAAATCTTCATGGCATTTGGTCTCAGTCCTTTTTTGTTTCAAAGACAGAGGCTGGAAACGTAATGAAGCAATTTCTTGGGACCTGAACAGTGTTAGTCATGAGAACAAATGTTTAGGATTGTGCCACTGAGTGCCGAATCCCAACTGGGAGGCACCCTTATTTTCCTTAACATACCTAGCCATTGTGTTCCTGTTATGTGATGTTCTCCAAAGTTCAAGGGCTGGGCTTCTTTTGCCAGGGTGAAGGGCAGTGGGGGCCACTTTGTATGTTGTCTTAGGAAGGAGTGAGAGATCTTTGGAAAGTGGGATCCCTGGCAGACTAGAAACTAGGAGAGGGGCACATGGCTGGCTCAGTCAGAGGAGTGTTCAATTCTTTTTTTTTTTTTTTTAAAGATTTTATTTATTTGACAGACAGAGATCACAAGTAGGCAGAGAGGCAGGCAGAGAGAGAGAGAGAAGGAAGCAGACTCCCCGCTGAGCAGAGAGCCCAATGCAGGGCTCAATCCCAGGACACTGAGATCATGACCTGAGCCGAAGACAGAGGCTTAACACACTGAGCCACTCAGGCGCCCCTTGGAGTGTTCAATTCTTGATCTTGGGGTTGTGAGTTGGAGCCCCACGTTGGGCATAAAGACTACTTAAACAAACAAACAAACAAATTTAAAGAAAGAAAGAAACTAGAAGAAAGGAATCAGTCCAGATGAGGTTTGGGAGTGAAGATAGGCAGATTCACCTAAGGTTAATGAAGCTTTAAGGTCCTTCACTTGACACAGATTACTCCTACACCCATACCTAATTTTGTGTTCTTTTTCTTAAAGATGGCCTCAGCCTATAAAATGTAAGTTTGAAAAACTTAAAGCAGGGTACCAAGACTCAAGCCAGGCAGGTTCAGGGTAGTTCAGGGCATGTCCCCTTTTGGCAGCATCCTGGCGTAC
This sequence comes from Taxidea taxus jeffersonii, assembly GCA_003697995.1. Classification (NCBI taxonomy): domain Eukaryota; kingdom Metazoa; phylum Chordata; class Mammalia; order Carnivora; family Mustelidae; genus Taxidea; species Taxidea taxus. The sequence continues at coordinate 215,272 of ML103210.1, forward strand.
TTGATGGGAACCAGAGGCATATGAGCTGGAAGCACAAGGCTGGGCCAACGCAGTCAGGTTGCACAGTAATGCTAGAAACTGCAGCAGCAAGACTCATCCAAACCTCTGATCAACAGAAATATGATGCAAGTCACATGTGGAATTTTTAATTTTCCAGTGGCTACACTTAAACAAGTAAAAATAAACAAATGAAAGTATTTCTAATGTATTTTATTTACCCTGATGTATCCAAAATATTAATGAAGTCCTTAAGCCATGGTATGTGTTTCACACTTGCAGTCCATCTCAATTCAGACTAGCCACATTCCTGTTGCTCAACAGCAATCTGTCACTCGTGGCCACCACACAGAGCAGGGTAGCTCTCGATAACCCCACCATCTTTACCGTTTGGTCAATGCTGGCTGGGGCACTGTATTTGTTTCCTATTGCCACTGTAACAGATCACCCCAAATTTCACAGAATAAGATGATGCAAATTTATTCTCTTGTAGTTCTGGAGGTCAGAAGTCCAACATGCGTCTTACCAGGCTAAGATACTGATGAGGTTGCCTTCTTTCTGGAGAAACTGTTACCTTGCCTTTCTGAGCTTCTAGAAGGCTGTTTGCATTCCTTGGCTAACAGCCCCTAACCCTCCCCCATTCCTCTCATAGGACCCTTAAGTTTATGCTGGGCCCACACAGATCATCCATGATAATCTCACTATCTCAAGATCTAACTTAATGACATCCACCAAGTCTCCTTTACTAGGTAAGATCATTAATTCACATGTTCTGGAGATTAAGATGGGACACCTTTTTGAGGCAGTATTTGCCTACCACAGGTGCTTAGGAGAGGCTGAGGCTTCAGGGGAAAGATGTTAGGGTCTTCAACCGAAGTAGGGTCAGGGAAAGAAAGAATGGCTCCATTTTGTCCAGAGTAAGAGCAAGAATAAGTTGAAATTCCATAGGAGAAAAATGGAGGAAACTGAAGGTATTGGGTCTTTGAGGTAAAACCTGGTTTAAGGTTGTCCTAACAGGTTTCCTGTTTACTTTCCTCTCCTCTGTCTCGTCTCCTCTCTTCTCTTCTCTTCTCCTCTCCTCTTCCTCCCTCCTTCTTTTCTTTCCCTCTTTCTTTTCATTCCTTCCTCCCTTCCTTCCTTCTCTGTTTAGGAAACTTGTCACAGTTTCCTAAATGAAGCTTTTCCTCAAGGATCATATCCATTCCATACCATCTCCTTCCTCCCTGTCTGCAACACATATACACCCTCAGTGTACAAATCAGGCAAAACTCTCATGATGTGCTCATTGGCAAAGTGGTTCATTCGAAAATTAAAATATTTGGGTCACCTGGCTCAGTCAGTAGAGGATGTGACTTTTAATCTCAGGGACATGAGTTCAAGTCCCATACTGGGCATCGAGCCTACTTCTTAAATTAAAAATTAAAAAAAAAAATTTTTTTTAAGTTAAAAAAAATTTTTTTTTAATTTATTTATTTGAGAGAGAGAGAGTGTGCACATGAGTGGGGGAGGGCCGAGGAGGGGAACAAACAGACTTCCTGCTAAGCATCAAGTCCTACTGGACACAGGGCTTGATCCTAGGACCCCAAGATCATGACTTGAGCCAAAGTCAGATGCTTAACTGACTGAGCCACCAAGGTGCCCCAGTTTTTTAATTTTAAACTTTTTTTAGAGCAGGGAAGAGGGGCAGAGGAAGTGGGAGAGAGAGAATCTCAAGTAGACTCCACCCCCAGTGCAGAGCCCAACTGTGGGCTCAATCTCACAACCCTAAGATCATGACCAAGAGTCAGAGGCTCAACAAACTGAACCAGCCACCCAGGTGCCCCTGGAGCCTACCTAAAAAGTTTAGAACATTCACTAAGTGAAAAAATAAATATGCATTTCATGTTCTCATAGGAATACTATTACAATAGGACAGTGGACTCCTGACTGAGGACTTGGCACTGAATAAGTCAGAGATATGACCAAAAATAGGTCCTAAAAGATCATCTGTAATCTTTAAAGATTCTGTAATCCCCTAGAACAATAGAGGTGTGCGACTCCACAATTTCTATAAAACAGACTTAAATGTACTCTCTGCAATGATTACACAGGGAGTCCAATGAGCTATGGAGTATATAAAAGTGCCATTGGATCATATATTTGATCTAGAGCCTAATTGGATAGCCATAATACGGTCAATGAAAACCTTGCTCAGTTTGTTAGAGTTTAGGATGGCTCATACGAGATGATTTAATGACCCAAAATATCTCAGAGATGCTTTTATTTTCTCTTGGTATATTTCCCTGGAGCCAGCAAAGCTATTTTAAACTATTTCCGTGAGTCAGTACATCCAGGGATCAAGTGCTCAATGCATTATTGGTAATGGTGGTCATTCTAGCCAACTTGGCCCGGAGCACTGAAGGAGACACATGGGAAGGGGTGGGGACCTGGTACTTCACACACCTGCTCAGTGGTGTTTGGCTGGCTCAGTCGGTAGAGCATATGACTCTTGATCTCAGGGTCACGAGTTTGAGTCCCACGATGGGTATAGAGATTATTTAAAAACACACATACACCCATCCCCTCAAGATATATACCCAGGGAAGATGGTCTATAGGTATGGGTTCTGGGAGGCTGTCCAATTTGCAGGCAGGGCATGGAATCCAGGGACTAGGACGACTGATGATAATAAGCATTTTTTTTTTAGTAAAGCAGGAGGTACTGGAGTCATCTGATGCAGTAAGAGGTTGACAGAGGGTAGCAACAGAACAAGTAATAAATTGACATTCTTGGTACTCTTGGATGCCACACTCACCATTTAAGATGCTTCGGAGTGGCCCCCAAAGATCTGTGACATGTAGTCATTTGTCATTTTGCTAGGACAAGCATCTTAAACCCCTGACACATGGGAACCAGTTGAATGAATGACCAGTCAGCTGCTGATGCTAGAATTAAAGTAAAGAGAAATTCACTCAGAAAATGAAATATAGGGACGCCTGGGTGGCTCAGTTAGTTAAGCGGCTGCCTTCGGCTCAGGTCATGATCCCAGCGTCCTGGGATCGAGTTCCACGTCGGGCTCCTTGCTAGGCAGGGAGCCTGTTTCTCCCTCTGCCTCTGCCTGCCTCTCTCTCTGCCTGTGCTTGCTTGCTTTCTCTCTAACAAATAAATAAATAAAATCTTTAAAAAAAAAAAAAAAGAAAGAAAATGAAATATAACTGAATATAAAAATCAGCCGTGCTGGGCTCAAAGGGAGGAACATTCCGATTGGACCCTATAAAAAAAATTGAAGAAGCTGTTTGAATATGTCACAAAAGCTGGTGATCAAGGGAAAGTTACATTTTAGTGAAGTTTGAAAAGGAGATGAAAATGGAAGGAGGCTATGTGCAACAGGCAGGTGACTCTGCTTCTGGAGAATAAGAACCACTTGTACAAACAATGTAAGGGGTTCAGAGTGGCTTGGAGGAGTATTGCTCAAGCATGTCATTGGTTGGCTGCTATTGGAAATCAGACTCGAAGGAGCTGATATCAGGAAAGCCTGTTTGGAAGGAGTGCCTACAGCTCCTGGCTGGAGTTCAGAGGACTTGGGTGGGATTGGTGGGGTGCAGCAAGTCAGGAACTTAGTCCTAGGAGGCCTAGAGAGAATGCTCAGCAGATAATCAGGCTATTTTTGGCTCCAGGAGCAAGGCAGAAGCCAGCCAACAGAACCTAGGACAGGGGCAAGATGTCAGAGGTGGTCTCTGAGCAATCTTAACTTTGTGTTGTGTCCCCAAGCATCTTCCTTTTCCAAAGTTAGAACTGGTCCTAAAAATTATTACAGGGCTGGGCTTACAGATTTGGGAGGAGGACTGAGGGCTCTCAGGTGTTACTAGGGGCCTGCAGAGCTAGGAACCTGGAAGGGTGTGAGAAAAATTGCTCAGTGAGAAGAGCAGCTGGTGGGTCAGGGTCAGACTGTGGCAGAAGCCCCAGGCCAGTCAGGTGTAGTATTTCCCAGAATTTCCCAGTATTTCCCAGAATCCTCCTCTCTGCATGGTTCCAGGCAGGAGCTGGCCATAAGAGGAATTTGCATAAGATTTGGAAGGTCGAGGTGAAGCAGCAGCCATTACCCTCTGAAGGCTGTCATGGTTGGAAGCAGTTACAGACAGATGCAGAGGTGTGTATGGGTTCCAGATTGTTCCTGTTCTCTTCTGCTCCTGATTGGCCTCTTTTTACCATCTGGTGACCCTATTGATTGACGGTGGCCCGGGACTCTGCTAGATGCTTGACAGTGATCCTCAAAGTAAGTAACTATACAGGGGCACAGCTTCCCACTGACCTCCCAGGAGCTTGCCTTTGCCACCCCATTTCAGTGCTGGCTGTGTTTAGCTTCTCGGATTGCCCAAACAGTGACCTCTTCTCTGATTCCCAACTTTCTGACTGATCCTGTACTTCCTGAGCTACTCCCACCATTGTGCACGCTCTCCTGTGATAAATTCCTTATCCCATAACTTCTGGCATTTCTGCTTCCCTGAATAACTTCTGACTGTATTACTAGTAGCCTGCATAGACTCCAGGGCAATCGAAGAATGGAACTTTTCACCTGCTTTCTTGTTTTGAAGATTCTTTGGCTGCAAGAGATAGAAAGCCATATTGAACAAATTTAAGCAAAAAAAGGGGACCTTTCTTGGTTTGTATCCTTAACCCACACAAGTGTAGGGGTGACGAAAGCCAGGAGTTCAAAAACGGTTGGTCTCTCTGCTCTTTTCCTGTTAGATTTATTCTTTCCTCCATCAGGAAGGACTGATCAGTGCAGCCTGGGTCATGTGTTCACCAGGCCAGAGGAACAAGGCATTATAATCAATCCAGCCTGGATCACCTCCTCCCCACCTTTATGATTTGGGGTTGAGTCTGTTAACAGATGAAATGTAGCACAAATGTGGCCTCTGTGGGTATTGCTGTGAGCTGGGAAGCTACCTTCATTTACATGAAGCTACCTTCATTTACATTACAATGTAATCTACCAAATGGGTAGATTACATTGGGCGATTTTGAGCACAGATAAAACCCTTTCTAGCTAAGGTATCCAAGAGATACCTAGTGGTTGGAAGACGCAAATTAATTGCATAGGCTGCTCAGAGAACTGATAGTACTCTAAAATGCTTTAAGACCTTTTTACACTGTACTAGAAATCCTACAACCACCCACCAGGGTTTACTGGGCATCCTTCTTGCTTACTTGCTTGTTTTCTTAGATTTTCTCTTTTAAGTAATCTCTACACACAATGTGGGGCTCAAACTCGCAACCCCAAGATCAAGAGTCACATGCTCTCCCAGCTGAGCCGGCTGGGTATTACTGGGCATCTGGAGATGGAGCTCTAAAACATGTCTCATAAGCGGCTCACTATTCTGACAATGAAAGAGTGGAGAGACCATCTTTGTTCTTAGACATTACAAGAAACAGGAGAAGGAAGGGTAAGAGAGAAATACAAGTTTAATCAGGAAACGAAGGAAGTGAAAGATGGAGACCATTATACCCTTACCACATTGCGTCTCCCCAACCACAAACATGGTATATAATCTCTCTGTTTGTTTAGGAATTTTTTTATGTCTTTGAGTCTTTGTCTTTAAGTTTTCTCCATAGTAGCTTTGACCATATTTTTTTAGACTTCTTCCTAGTTAGTGTACAGCTTTTGGCCCTATTATAAATGGTATTTTTAAAATTAAATTTTCTTCAAAAAATTAAATTTTCTAATTGTTTGCTATTGGTGAATAGGAAAGCAATTTGTAAGTGGGGGCAAGGATCTCATGTGTAGAAACTTTAGTGAACTTTCTCATTAGTTCTAAGTGTTTATCCAGAGAGGCTCTTGAATTTTCTATATATTATCTCCTAATTTTCACATGAAGATTAATTTTCCTTCAGCGAAAAATCCAAATGAAATAATACAAATCTAGGACCATAATACTCTGTACTAATCTTCCTTGCATTAACATTTATACATGAGCTAATATTTATTTAGCTCTGACTGGAAATCTTATGGTCTATGGAAGTGTTTTGCAAAGTGTGTTGCATCTACCAACATAAGACTTTCATATTTCATGCTATGTTCTTTCTTAGAGATTCACAAAGGCACTGAGAAGTCCTGCAAAGAAATCTTTCTAACTTGGTGAAATCCTACATTCCAAACTGATTTCATCATGAAACCCCTTTTCAAGCAATATATTCCAGTCTTCTGAGGAACTACTTTTTACAAAGGGCACACTTTGGGAAATGATGGTCTTACATTGTGAAAATTGCTTAACTCCAGGATTTTCTCAAAGAATCTACTGTCTCTTTCACTATATTTTCTGGAAGCTGGGCTGGGTAGAACAAGGCTCTGCTTGGCTTTTGCAGTTTCTACTCTTCAGTCTTTAACAATAACTCCCTATGAGTTAATGCCAGTATTATAAAAGAAAAAAAATATTCATATTAAATATCATGAGACTACCTACTACTTCTATTCCTTAGGAATGGTCCACAGTTGGTCACAGTGGGAAATCATCCTTGAAATTCGATCTCTCTCTATATATATATTTTAAAAGATTTTGTTTATTTATTTGACAGAAAGAGATCACACGTAGGCAGAGAGGCAGGCAGAGAGAGGGGGGGATGCGGGGCTCAACTCCAGGACCCTGAGATCATAACCTGGAGCCAAAGGCAGAGGTTTAACCCACTGAGCCATCCAGGCGCCCCTCTGTCAATATATTTTGACTGATACGGAGATGAGATCTTTCTCTGCTTCTATTGCTCTTCCTGCTAAGCCCCAGGCCATCAATTCTTATGCCATGTTTTTTCCCTTACATTGTACAGAACTACACATGTTTATTGAAAGCTGTCCCTTCTGTGTTCTGGATTATGTACAAAGGCTACAAATTTATCAGAGTACAAGTAAATAAATGGAAATAGAAAAGGTCCACAAGTAGGAACATATTTTATTGGGGGGGGAATGTTTTAATTATGTAAATCTTCCTTGTGTTACTATTATTTTAAAGTAAACTCTATGCCCAACATGGGGCTCCAACTCATGACCCTGAGATCAAGAGTCACGTGCTATAGCACTGAGCCAGCCAGGTGCCCCTTGCATTACTCTTTCTGATCTGAATGTTTATTCAATCATTTGAAAGGGTAACAATGTATCCATCTCAGTGGGTCTCCCCGAGGTGTACATCAAAATCATTTGTGGAGCTCTGAAAAAATATAAATAGCTAAGCCCTACCTGAGAACCTCTGAATTAGAATCTGTATGGAGAAGCCTAGGCACTTGTATTTTATTAATTTGAGAGAAAGAGAGCATGAGCAAGAGAGAGAGAGAGAGTGTGTGTGCACTCACACAAGCTGGGAGAGAGGCAGAGGGAGAAGCAGACTCCCCACTGAGCAGGGAGCCCGATGTGGGACTCAATCCCAGGACCCTGAGATCATGACCTCAGCTTAACCGACAAAGCCACCCAGGTGCTCCTGTATTTTGTTTTTAAGATTTTATTTATTTATTTATTTAGAATGTGAGTAGCTAGGGAGGTGCACAGTGAGAGGGAGAAGAGAATCTTAAGCAGGCTCCATGCTGAGCAAGGAGCCGGACTCAGGGCTCGATGCCATGACCCTAACATCACTACCTGAGCTGAAATTCAGTTGGACACTTAACTGAATGAGCCACCCAGTGTCCCCAGGCACTTGTATTTTTAAAAGCTTTGCAACTTATTCTCTACCATTTACTCTATGGCCTTTCTTTTTTAATAAACAACTTTTCCATATGGCCTTGCCTAAAATTTTCTTCTGATTTTGATTTTAAATAATAAAAAATATTTTTAAAGGAAATAAATCAATTCCAAATCCACTTCCCAAACACATGAAAATTTTTTTCCATGTCTAGCTCTAGTCCTTCTTCATATAGAGATATTTTTGAATTCTGAATTTGTCACTTAACATTTTATTTATAAAATTTTCCATGCTATCATATAGTGATAAGAATTTTCACTTTAGGAAATATATAATATTCCAGAAAGCATTTATTTGTATCATGTTTTAGCTAACCATTCCCTTACTATTGGACATTTAAGCTGTTTCTCTCTTTTTTTTTTTAAGTGATCTCTACACCCAGCGTGGGGCTCAAACTCAACAACCTGAGATCAAGAGTCTGATGCTCCACTGACTAAGCCAGCCAGGTGTCCCTGTTTCTCCATTTTAGACTGCTCTAGAGAAAATGGCAATGAAGAGCTTGGCGTGTATGCTGCTTTCCTTTTAAATCAATGCCCTTGAGATAATTTTCTGAAAATCTAGTTATTGGGTCAAAGGATATGAACGTTTTTTTATGAGTCTGTTAATGATTACTAAATTGCTTTCCAAAAGGTTGAACACATTCACAAAGCCATGCCCCAACTCCATGGCACGATTGCTGAGGTTTTCAAGGAGGGGCAGGCAATACTAGAGGCCTGTTGGGTGTTCCCATAACAGGCTGAAAAAATGTTTCCAAATGTAGCAGTCATATTACTTAAGAAGTAAGTCAAGAAAACAAATAACAACAGTATACTCAACTATCTCATCTATCATGTGCCAGTATTTTCCTTGCATTCTCTTTAATTCTTAAAAAAAAAAAAAAAAAGGCAAACCAAAAAGAAGAAGAACAACAACAACAAAACAGCAAGTTAGCTCTTACAGCCCCTCCTTTTACAGATGAAGAAAGGGTGGAAGAGATTTTGGGTAACTTGCTGCCCAGATCTGGGTCTAGGTCTTAAGACTCCTGGCAGCCCCAGCCTTCTTCCTCTTGGAGCCCCCAGCCCCTATGTATGGAGGTCCAGCAAAGAGGGAGGTCTGCAGAGATCACAAAGAGAGAGAAACAAACACTGGGCCAGCCCAGCTGTTTTAGCCATGACAGCCAAGGCACTAGACATGTGAGTGACGCCATCTTGGATCTTCCAACCTTGGTCAAGTCACCCAGCCAACAACACAGGGAGCAGGCACAAACCATCCCTATGAGCTAACAATCAGAGGTTGTTTTAAGCCATTTCAGTTTTGGGATGGCATGGTTTGGTATGCAACAACAAATAATGGGAGCAATACATTTTATTTTGGCAAATAACAAATGCAGAAAGAGTACCGGGGATACATTCGAGTTTACCTAACTCTAACACAGGCAGAATAAAACTCACTGACATTTACCACTTTTTCATCCCGAGTCTGTACTTACCTCTGTCACAGCACCAACCCTACTGCACATGGCCTTCACGTATGTTCATGTCTGCCTTCTCTACCAGATGGGGGGTCTCCACCTTGGTAACCACAACACCTTACACAAGACCTAGCACAAAATAATTAATACACATATGTTGAATGAATCTTGACTGCTCCTGATTGCTTAATAAAAGCACTTGAAATGGAATAATAGCTTTTATTTACTGGGCTCAGCACTGTGCAAAGTATTTCATATGGATTATCTCACTTTATCTTCACAAAAATTTTATAAAGTAGGTCCTGTTATTACCCTCATTTTACAGATGAGGATACAGAGAGGCTAGGTCAAATTACTTGAGGTTACAAGTGTTTTTTTTTTCTTAATTAATTAACAAGGAGACAGAAGTTCATTGAATACACTGCAAGGAAGCAGAGGGTGGGATAACAAAGGAGGGACCGTCTGCAAGGAGGTTGGGGGGGAGCAGCTGTTGTTATTGGGAGTAGTGAGAAGGTATGGGAATATATGGAATTTTCTGTTTCCCGTTCCCAGTTGTAAGTAGCCCATTGGTCAGCCAAGGCCTCTGGCTATTTTGAGGTGGGTTGCCTGCTGGGCCTGACCGTATTCAGCCCTATGGTCACTGTGGGTCCTTAATCAAGCTTCCATTGCTCAAGCCTGTTTGCCTGAAAGTGGCATCTATATTCCTCCCTGACTGATTGATGAGGACAAATCTTTGGCATTTGGGTGGAGGTCTCATCTTCAGTAGCTTTCTGCTGGATGCAGGTAGGGGCTGTCTTGACCTAAGCTGTCCATCAGGGGTTCTGTGCAGTTAGAGACCAGAGCATGATGTTAGATGAATGTGCTGAAAGGCGATCTGAGTGAGATTCTCTGGTGGTCAGGTCCATGGGATTTCGGGGGAGGGGACCCCTGATGCCACGGGCTGGAACCCTTGTGGAATCATCATTTGTGTATGGAACTGTGGGATTCACCCAAACCCACAGTAATGTAGATCAAGATTGTGGCTGGACCCATGGGAACAAAGGAAAAAAGGGGGTGCGGAAAGAAGCAAGAAGCAAGGCTGAGAGTCAGCTGGCTTCAGGAGGGGTTCCAACTGAGTCTGCAGTATGTGAGGATTCACCCTGGTTGGGCTGCCACTGCCAACTGTGCCACACATTGGGAACAGACGCCTCGGGGGGATAGAGTGTGAGAGGCGAGGACACAAGCAGTCCAACCTCTCTGCCCTCAGCCCTTCAGACCAACACCAGAGATTTGCCCTGGCCACAGACCTTCAGCTGTCTGAGGAACACTAGGGTTAGGCTGTCAGAGGGCTGAAAGTTGAAAGAAGGGGAAGGGAAGGATCCCTCTGAAGGACAAGGGGGAAAATCCCTCACCCTTTTGGGCAAGGGTCATCTGGCAGGTTCTGCCTGTGGCTCCAATCCTCATGGAGGAGTAACCTCAGCTGGAGATCGTCAGATTCCCAGGGAGTACTAGAGTCAGTCCACCAAGGGAGAGTCCTGAGACATTCCCAGAAAATCCATAGAGAGTCCTGGCCCTGAATGGCAGTGGTTCCAACCTGTGAGGGCCACCAAATGGGGGTGACCCAATCCGGTGGAGGCCAATGTGTGGGCAGTGAAAGAATTCACCCAAGGCAGAGCAAAGGAGATAGAAGTTTATTGAATATACTGCAAGGGAGCAGTGGGCAGGCCAGCAAAGGAGAGACTGCCTGCCACAAGAGCATTTTAAATACCTGTTCTGAGGGATGCCTGGCTGGTTCAGTCAGTGGAACATGTGACTCTTGATCTCTGGGTTATGAGTTCAAGCCCCATGTTGGGTATAGAGATTACTTAAAAATAAAATCTTTTAAAACAAAAACAAAAACAAACAAACAAAACCCTGTACTGAACAAGGCAATACTTTAGGCTTTGGCAGTGGTTAAGTGAATGAAGCCATTGCAGTGTGGTGCACAAAACCCCTGGAAGTCTGGTTGCCTGATTGTGTCATAGTAGACAGCACTTGTCCTGTTAGGGCTCACTGCCAACTGCAGGAATGTCATGGAGGGTTGTGCAGGTTGTGTCCTGCACAAGTAGAGGCTGAAATCTAGCCTGTGCCATTGCACTCTGCTCAGTATGGAGCCTGGCACAGAGCTGTGTCTGTCTGGGGGAGGGGACACCTGTTACCTAATTTGCACAATGCCACTGTGTGGGCTACTGGCAGTTCTTGATGGAACACGTTAGTTTGTAGGAAACTGGAGTGTCTCATCAAACAGAAGTCAGAAACTTGCCAGGTTTTAGAATAGATAGAGCCAAGAAAATGGTTCCAGAGAACTCGTGGAGGGTAAGTGGAGGTTGGGGACAATGGAAAAATTTGGGTGCAGTGTCTGAGCTCTCGTATTGTTATGTGCTCTACCCCATCACTCCTAGAGGTGGGTCACCTTGGGAAAAGGTGTCATCCCACAGAATTTCCCATCCACATGGGTTATCTGAGACTCCTAGATCTTGCTGTGTCAGACAATTTCAGTTGCAGTGGTGTACCAAAAGGTATGCACACTAACAAAATAAACAATGCACAATATATTATAAGCCTTGCCAGAGAGGGCTCACTGCAGTGTTCTGAGAGTCTAAGCAACTTGAGCATCCCTACACAGACATGCATCATGGTCAGGTGGCCTCCTGGGAGGATGGTGACAGTGGGCCCAGAAGGAAATCCCTCACATGGGATAAAATGAAGTAGGAAACAATCTCTGATAATTAATTGCTTCTCTGTGTGCACGAGCTTGGCTATAGCTGAAGGACCTAAATTGCTTTGGGGTACAACTTCACCCTGTCTGAAGTAGTTTACAGAATTTCTTAGGCTCCACTTCCCACTTGTACTGCCATTGCAAGAAGCTGAGAGGAGTGGAGAGGCTCTGGGAAAGGGCCGAACACACCCCTGCAGGACGCCCACTGAACAGAACCTGAACCAAGGTCTTAAATATGTGGCTGAAAAGTTCGCAGGAAATATATGGTGGTGATGGGGCGATAGCCTGGGTGCTGGTCCCTTCATGATTACCCCTTGGATGGGGCCTCTGTCCTGTGAAGCTAGGACACCTTGGGTCCAGAGGGGGAGGAAGGGGACAGCCCCCTTTTATCACCAGCTGAATGACTTCACATTCCCTTTTACCAACTGTCTTCCATGGGTTCCAGAAGGAAAGATACTGTATCAGTGTCTTAGGGCTGCTGGAACAAAGTATCACAAACTTGGTGGCTCAAAACAACAGAAATGTGTTTTCTCACAGTTCTGGAAGGAAGAAGTAAAAAATGAAGGTGTTCGAGAAGTGTTCTTTCTTCTTTACTTCTGGTGGATTGCTGGCAATCTCTGGCATTCCTTGGCTTCCAGATGCATAAATCCAATCCTCTCTTGTCCCATGGTGTTTCTCCCTGTGTTTCTTGTCTTCCTGTGGCTGTCTGTCAGATTGCATTAGGGGTCAAATCTACTCTGGCATGACCTCAGCTTAACTTAAATCTGCAACAAACCTGTTTCCAAATAAAGTCACGTTCTGAGGTACTGGGATTGGGATTTCAGCATATCTTTTTTAAGGGGACACAAATCAAACATGGAGCAGCCATGTTTCTGTATCAAACTGCTTGCTGATTCTCTAGGTCTGTCAGTAGTGCTATAGTGAGTTGGTTAATCCATGGGCTCCAAGCCAGATATCTGAGGTTAAAACCTTGCCTCCACTGCTGTGTGACTAAGGGCTGCAGAATGGGAATGCAGTAGAATGAGAGCATCTATTATCTGAGGCTGGTGGAGGATTGGAACAAAGTACTTTGCACAGTGCTGGGCATTAAGTGCTCATTAAATATTAGCTATGGGTATTATTCTCTATTTCTTTTTTTTTTTAAAGATTTTATTTATTTGTTTTACAGAGAGAGACAGCAAGAGAGGGAACACAAGTAGGGGGAGAGAGAGAGGGAAAAGCAGGCTTCCTGCTGAGCAGGGAGCCCAACTCGGGGCTCAATCCCAGGACCCTGGTATCATGACCTGAGCCAAAGGCAGACGTTTAATGGACTGAGCCACCCGGGTGTCCCCCCCTAACTCTTTCTATTGACTTCTTTAGGATTAGATCATTTACTCTTCTCTGTAGACACACCATGATCCTGGGGGTATAACCAGTGGAGAATGGGAGGGGTTTAGTTTCACTTATTTATTCAATGAAACTGAAGATGCTAGGACACTCCCTCACTGTACTGCCCATTAAGGGGACAGTTCATATTTGCTAGCACTGGAAAAGTTCCTTCTGTGGATGCTTCTGGTAGGAAAGGCAGGACACTTCTCAAATATGTGCCCCCTGAAGTTAAATGTGCTGCCAAGAGAAGACAACTGGTTGCCTTTGTAATAGCCTCACAGGGGTGCCTGGCTGGCTCTGTTGGTAGAGTGTGTGACTCTTGATCTCGGGGTTGTGGTTCAAGCCCCACGCTGGGTGTGGAGCCTACTTAAAACAAACAAACAAACAAACACCAAAAGCGTCACAAGAGGACATACTGGGGATGTTTTGATGAAAGTTGCTGTGGTCCTGAAACCCTCACTCAGCCTTATGACAGACTCAGAAACTCCACCACATTTGAGTTCCAGAACTGAAAGGTGACTCAATCAACAAACCTTTACAAGGTCGATGAGATGGAGAAAACAAGAGGGTCATTTGTGTAATTTACAGTGACCAAAATCTACCTGTAAGGTGGTCCAGCCATGGCTTCTCTCCTTGGAGAGAATTATCAGCAGGTTGCTTGGTGGGTATAGAGTCAGGATGAGGAGCAGAGTTCTAGGATTTAAATGAATAATAGTACTGGGTTCTGATCTGATCATTTCCACTTAACGAGAGAGGGCAGTGTCTTTTTTTTTTTTTAATTTTATTTATTTATTTGACATACAGAGATCACAAGTAGGCAGAGAAGCAGGCAGAGAGAGAGGAGGAAGCAGGTTCCCTGCTGAGCAGAGAGCCCAATCCCGAGCTCAATCCCAGAACCCTGGGATCATGACCCAAGCCGAAGGCAAAGGCTTTAACCCACTGAGCCACCCAGGTGCCCCTGAAGGCAGTGTCTTGATTAGACTGGATTGAGTACCTTCTCCCTTAGACAGGCACTACTCACTCCCCATCTTTTCTTTCGGTCTCCTTTGTCACTTCCTACTTCTAACTGACATATTCCTTTTTTTTTTTTTTTAAAGACACACTGTTATCTTCTGTCTTGTTCCCCTTACCAGATTCTTATTCTTTTATTTAAAAAAATTTTTTATTAAGTAATCTCTATGCCCACTGTGGGGCTCCAACTCACGACCCTGAGCTCAAGAGTTACAAGCTCTACAGACTAAACCAGCCAGGTGCCCATTATTATTATTTTTTAACATCAGGACTAGAGAATCTGATAGAAGCTATCCATGACTATTTTCACAGGAAAACATCATACTTAAAAAACTATGTGAGCAATTTCAGAGGGTTCACAAACGTTCTTGAAGCTGTTTTGTATATCCTATCTTAAAATCCCTGTCTTAAGCAGACTTTGGCTCATATTGAGCTGATGCTAAAGTTTAAGCCTCTTCCTCAGGGCCAAGTTTTTAAGATGGCCCTCCATCCTCACCTTCCTTCTCTCCTCCACCTTCACATCTCATACTAGGGCCACCTTGTGACCTGTGCACTGCCTTGACCCTATGGCCGGCCATCTCCGCCTCTGCCACAGCTGCTGGGTTGATCTTTAGCTGTGATTATAGTTAATCCTGTCTTCAGCTTCCCCCCTGTGAGCTGTGTCCTACACTTTCCCTAGTACTCCAGTTACCCCACTTCACCTCTTCCTTCGCTCATGTGACCACACCTAGGATAGGACTTACACATTGGTATCATTTGCTCCTGTTTTTCTGCCCCTCCTCATAACCATATTCATTCATAGTCTTGTCTCCCTCTTTCTTCTACTTCCTCCTTCTCCCCATTTTTTCCTACTGGTCCTTCCAGGACATACAGCTTGGACATCATTTTCCCAGGTTCTCCCCCATAGACATTCCATCCCTCCCCACCACCAAGGCATTGTCCTCTTTAAAATATCCAGTTTTTTTTTAATTTATTAATTTGACAGAGATCACAAGTAGGCAGAGAGACAAGCAGAGAGAGAGAGAGAGAGAAGGGGAAGCAGGCTCCCCGCTGAGCAGAGAACCCGATGTGGGACTCGATCCCAGGACCCTGAGATCATGACCTGAGCCGAAGGCAACGGCTTAACCCACTGAGCCACCCAGGCGCCCCTAAAATATCCACTTTTTAAATGATTTTCAACACATATTTGTATTTACAACCTCTGCCACTTTGAACTTCAGATGTGCATATACAACTTAACATTTATTTGCACTTGAAAGTTACAAAACACTATATACATAGTGGGTTCCAAATGAAACCAATGATTCACTGTCCCTATCTTCCCTCATCTCAATAAATTATACCCCATTTAACATAGTGGTTGAAGCCAGAGGAAGGTTTGTTAATTGTTCTCTTTTCCTTACCTCAACATGAGTGAAGTAGTCTTGTTGGTACTTCTTCCAAAATATATCTTGGTCCAAAGCCATCTCTGCATACCCACTGCCATGACTCTTAGCTCAGGCCAGCACAATTTCTCATCTGGCTCATTGTAGCAGTCTCTTCTGATCTCCCTGCTTCTGTACTGGTCTTTTAATCCATTCTTTCCATAGCAGCTTTAGCTTCCTTTTAAAAACAGAAGTTATATTGTATCACTCTCTCTCTCTCTCTTTTTTAAAGATTTTATTTTTATTTATTTGACAGACAGAAATCACAAATAGGCAGAGAGGCAGGGGGAAGGCAGGCTCCCTGCTGAGCAGAGAGCCTGATGTGGGGCTCCATCCCAGGACCCTGAGATCATGACCTGAGCTGAAGGCGGAGGCTTTAACCCACTGAGCCACCCAGGCATCCCTCTCTCTCTCTCTTTTTAAGTAGGCTCTACACCCAATGCAGGGCTTGAACTCAGGACCCTGAGATCAAGACCTGAGCTGAGATCAAGAGTCAGATGCTTAACTGACTGAGCCACCTAGGCACTCTTAGTATTACTTTCTACTTAACCTTTTTTAATGGATTCCCATTTATTCACTAAATGCTTTTTTTTTACTGAGTGCCTTCCATATGTCATTCCCCCAATGATATCAGCTCTTGTGAATAAATGAACTATATAGAATGTAGATAGTGGTAAGTGCTGTGAAGAAAAATAAAGAAGGGGTGAGGGACAGAGAATTGTGTGGGTGGGGGCGTGCACCCGCATGCATGTGTGTAATTACATTTTAAATAGGGAGAAGAGGGAAAGTTTCACTGAGACTGAGTAGATGACCACTGAGCAAAGGACTTGAAAGAGGTGACTGAAGTCTGCAGAGTTCTGCAGAATATTCCAGTTGGAGGAAATAGCAAGTGCAAAGGTCCTGAGTTGGAAGCATGTTTGGCTTTCGGGCTAAGCAGAGTAGAATAAAATCCAAGCTTTACTATAGTTTATAAGGTGGTCTAGTTCTCTTATCCTCTCCCCAGTTTGCAACCTTCTTTTTCCTTTTTGCAACCTTCTTTTTCCAGCATTGCGCTCAACCCCCACTATATTCCATCCACACTGACCTTCTAGTTCACTAGAAGCTGTTTCTTCCTTTTGCCTGTGTTGTTGCCTCTGCTGGGAATACTTCCTAATCCTTATTCCCAAATACTATTTGCAAGGCTGGTTCCTTCTCATCTACTAGGTTTCAGTGTAAGTTTTACCCTATGTCTTTTGCAACCATAGAACCTTGCTATTTCTTTCCTATTTCAGCTTCCTCATTGTTGCCTTCATAACACTAATCGCAGCATGCAACTGGGATTCATATATATAACACATATATAAGAGTTTCTAGTTAAAACTCAATAGTAAATGGTATCTCATTGTCATTTAAATTTGCATTTTGGTCACAAATGAGGATGGATGAAGCGTTTTCCCAAGTAATGGTTAATGGTTAGCATGATCTCTTTTCTGTATTTTGCCCGAATGTTTACTTCACGCCCTTCTTTCTTAAGACTGAGAACAGGCCCAGCCAACTGCGACCCATCCTGTTCGCTT
This sequence comes from Taxidea taxus jeffersonii, assembly GCA_003697995.1. NCBI lineage: Eukaryota > Metazoa > Chordata > Mammalia > Carnivora > Mustelidae > Taxidea > Taxidea taxus. The sequence continues at coordinate 232,518 of ML103210.1, forward strand.
GTCTGGGGGCAATTTATTTTCCCAAGTTTCCTGGCAGAGTTAGTGACTCATGGTGACCACCTCTTCGCAGGAATTTTTCCAAAACCCAAGCCCATTTAGAGGAAAGTGTTTCAGTTCAACCTCACCGAATGTGAAAATGGGCCAAAAAGTTGCATTTGAGTAGTGCGAGGTACTCCCTATTCTGCAGTCATTACTGAACAATTATTAATGGCCACCTGATTATGCATTACGAAGTACTGACAGTTCCGGGGAAGCAAAGGGGAGCCCTGCCCCTCCGCGGCCAGGCCACTCCGTCTTTTCCAGGGGGCTGTCCGCGACGCGGCAGGCAGATGGTCTAACTGACGCCGGGAAACCGCCCAGAGCTGAGGCAGGAGACCCCACGCTGCGCACGCGGGGAAGACTTTTGAGGTTCCGCTACGTCTCCCAGGCTCCAGCCCGGCCGCTCTCTCCAACACCGCCGAGATTATACTTCCTCTCGCGAGAGCCCGAGCGAGGCCAGGCTGCGGGCGGCGGCTGCGGGATGTTGGCGAGGCGCTCCAGACCGCGCCCTCTCTGGCGCAGCTGGGAGAAGCGCGGGCAGGAGAGGCAGGCGGCGCGCACGCGCAGGTGAGTGGGGCGGCGCGGGGCACCAGGGCCGGGGGGCGGGGCCTAGCGTCGCGCAGCGGGCACGTAGCTGCGCGTCCTCAGTATTTAATGTCTCTGTGTTCCTCCGGCCTGGGCAAGCACGTGGGGGAGCGGCCGCAGCGCAGCGGGCCTGGGCTGCTGGGCCCGGGGGTGGGGGGCGGCGGCGGGCGAGGGCTCTGCATCCCGACTGTCGCCGAGGACCTGGTGAGTTGGGGCCGCCAGGGCGGCTGGCGCGAGGACCACCTGCCAGGCCCCCGAGGGCGGCGCCGTTGGGCGCAGGGAGTCTAGGGTGCAGGTGCGGTGTGCGACGCGCTCCAGGTGTCCCGGAGGCGGGAGGCTGCGAACGCTGAGAGCGTGAGGAGGGGATCCGGCCCATCGCCTGCTGTCAAGCAGGCCCTTTCGCTGTCGTCGCCTGCGTCCCCCTCTTCCTCCCCCGCCAGGGTTGTCTGCCCGCGGGTTCCTGCTGACAGGTCGCGTGTGCGCGGCTGGGGCCATGGTCTGCGGCCGCATGGTGCCCCCCACGCGCGTCACAGCCCTCTGGGGGGAGGGAGGCTAGGACGCGGCGCCCGGGGCACCCCTCTGCGGCTTAACTTTCCCCGAGCGTGCACTCCCTCCCGTGAGACAGACCCGAGCGCGTCCCACCCAAGGTCGCCCAACCCCACACGCGTTTACTTTTCAAAGGTCGTGTGTACCCAAGTGGGAACTGGGAGAGGCGGCGGCGGGGCGGGCTGTGGGCAGGGCCAGGCGCTCGTAAGGGCGAGGAGGTGCCCTGAGGCCCGCGGGCACCCCTTTCTTCCTCCTGAAGGGCTCGAGTTGAAATGGTCACTTCAGGAACCTTATCCAACTTCTGGGCCCCTTAAGCTCGCGCTGGGTTGCTCCCCACCTAGGCACGGCGTAGCAAACCCGTGCAGTTAGCCTAGCCCCTGGGAGTGTGGCGAACCTGGGAAGAGGGTTGGTTTGCGGAACGCGGAGGATGGGCCAGGGCACGGTGGTGATTGGAACCGTTTTGGGGGCAGGGACCTTTTGAACCGAGTTAGGGTCCTGAGGTCAAGGGCTCGGTGTCTCTCGAGAGGATTAGCATATGCAGCCCCTTCGAGGGTGTCGGGAGAGGTAGAGGCTGTCCTGCCCGTAGTGCCCGCTGACTTCATGCCCCGGGGCGCTTGGGTCATGTGTCACACTCCGCTTGCACCCCCCCCCCCC